>BPLS01000375.1:389461-410928 GCA_019656275.1 Rhododendron kiyosumense | reverse complement strand
ATTTGGTATTTTTCTATACAGAAAATATCAAACTGCAGGGGCATAGTATTGGGTTAGCATCAAGGCTTCAAATAAATTTTGTAGATTGAGTTTAGCATCAACGCTAGCTTCATTTTAATGCAAGTTCTAAATCTTGAAATAAGAGAAAAATGCCAAACAAAATTAATAAAATTGGAAGACTTTTTCATGCTGCTTCGAAATAAGTTCTGAATTTTGACAAATAATATTTTTTGGACGTGAACCTCATGTCAATTTTTGCATTGAATCGGATTTTTTTTTCCTTACCCATTTCACAATTCTATAATACTTGTGCCTTCAAAACCATTCTTCTAATATATGGCTCTAGCAAGTAATTTTTTATTATATATTATTTCCTATATATTGAATATGGAAGATAGCCATGCATATAATTTTTTTAAGTTAGCTTTAGCAGCAGGACTGTGTATTTCAATTGGGCTGAGAGGAACTCCAGAGCATTTGGTGGAAGACCTTGTGAGAACCCATTTCGAAACTTTAGAAATGGTTGAGTGAAATATAAGTGATTTTGAACAGCTATTGTATGACTTGAGATTAATCTTCTGAGTCACATGATTAGGCGAATGATTAGTAAATCACCGGGGACAGATCGTTACAGTTGACGACTTGGGATCTGTACTTGGTATCTCAAATAGAGCCCTTGGGAGTGCTATATATCCCTTAGTTTAGTTTAGTTTTCTTCCTTTCTACAGATGTAGTAGCTTGTTGTGAGGTTTTGCTTTTGCTGGCAAGCAAAAGCTTGGAACAAGTCTTCGTTTTTCCTTCAAAGAAACGTTGCTTTAATGGTACAATAAATAGAGAGACAATTAAGCCTTCTAAAAATCAAGCTGACGTAGAATGTTTTCATCGCATAAATTTATCACATGTTCTCTTCTACTTTGAAAAGATCCTTCAAATTAATTACTCGGTTTTCCCACAGCTAGCTAGCAAATGGTGCATGTCCTCTCACATGCATGCATACATGCAGCATCATGTGGGAAAAAAATAGTTAAGATCTTCTTACATTAAGGCCAGTTATTAGTCTCGATCGATCGATCTGATTGATCCAGATGTTGGGAAATCGTATCCCCAAGACCCAGTAATGACGCGTACAGATTAGACAACAAAATAAAAAACCCTACAAGGCGGAATTATCCCTGCGACACGAACGCTGGTTGAACTTGTTATAGCACGCCTTGCACGTCTAGAACACGAACTGAGTGTGGACTCTTTCGCGATCTGTTTGCTCTCTCTAGGTCTGCCTCTATTTCGTGAATAATAGAAAAACGTTAATCTGACCTAGAGAGCATAACGTATATATATAGGGCTACGATAGGGACCTAAGGAGTAATAAGTCAGGGCTCCCGGTGTCAATAAGAAAACCTAATCCCACCAGGATTCTACTTCTTATTTCACTAATTATAATTCACCCCACTACAGAATTATAATTGCATTCCCGTCCTTATCTCAATTATATTACGAGCTCCATGATATTAAATACTTATTAATCTCCCCACGTTAAAATTACAGACACCCGTTGATTAAAAGAAATTACTAATACCAGACTAGTATTTGGTTAGAACCCGTAACAAGACAAGAGCATTGCAGACCAAGTGGTAAAATAATTTTGTTACCAACTTCTGTGGTTTGGTAGTTAAGGACTTATTCTCTAGTTTGGACAAACAATATTGAAAGTGTTTATATTAATGCGACATTTTTTAATATTGCATCTCGATCATTTTCTACGAGATTTATTGTCAAACATGCAAGATATATATATTCATCACTTCTTTTATTCACAAAAACTAAAAACATACAACTGATTTTTGTTATTTCTAAATCCGACTAGAGACTAGTCAAGCTTTCCCAGAACACCTGTCTCAGTTAACGAGATTTGGATAACAAGTCTGACAATGAAGAAAAGTGTTATTTCAAAAACTTAAGGGCAATTTCCTGTAGTTGTTAGAAACCTGAGGTAAGTGTTGTAATTTTCTCAAAAGGGAAGTTATCTGCAATTAAGAAAATACCTGACGCCTGACATCTGCAATTTACTAAAAAAAGAGGGGGGAAAACTCAATATTTATTTATTTTTCTGCAATGGACTGAAGGCATTTTCGTTATATACACGATTATCTAATTTTTGCTCATTAATTTTATTATTTATTTAAAGATGTTTTCTCACTCGGAACCATACTTCACCTACGTACAAACTAACGCACATTATGTGACTTAGCTCGAAAAAAATGGCAAACTTCATCCATATCACTTGTGGTTTGGACAATGTGTGAATACACCCCTCATATTTATTTTGTTGCATCCGCATTCCATGTGATTTGTGAAAATTTGCATCCACACCCAATTAACGAAAAAATACTGTAGAATCCATTTTGCACCATTAACAAAAACAATAAAAGTCCAATAAGCCTTCATCTTCTTTCTTGATTTTTCTCGGGCACACTTCACATATACCCCCCTCGGTTTAGATAAAATTGCGTGCGATGCAATTCTTCACAAAGCACAAGAGATGCGTATGCAACAAAGTAAATGTGACAGGTGCATTCGCACATTGTCCAAATCACACATGGGTAAGTTAAGTTTTCTCTAAGAAAACTTTGGGCAAATTATAGTTACCCCCCTCTAACTATGCCTTACGTACACTTA
The DNA here is from genome assembly GCA_019656275.1 of Rhododendron kiyosumense. Classification (NCBI taxonomy): domain Eukaryota; kingdom Viridiplantae; phylum Streptophyta; class Magnoliopsida; order Ericales; family Ericaceae; genus Rhododendron; species Rhododendron kiyosumense. The sequence goes on along the minus strand of BPLS01000375.1, from coordinate 408,252 downwards.
CCCCCCTCTAACTCTTTTTTTTGGTACTTAACCCCCTCAAACTAACGGAAATTCAAATGGTCATAACTTCAAACGCTCATAACTTTTTCGTCCAAAATCAAAAATATGCAAATTATATATCAATTTCGAGGTCTTGAAGTCAGCTTTCTAATGACACCAAAATCACATCACGATTCAAAGCACACAAAAAGTTATGATCAAAACGGTCTTTCTGTCTGCCAGCCCTTACTCTTTTGATCATAACTTTCTGTGTGCTTTGAATCGTGATGTAATTTTGGTGTCATTAGAAAGCTGACTTCAATACCTCGAAATCAATGTATAATTTGCATATTTTTGATTTTGGACGAAGAAGTTATGACCGTTTGTAGTTATGTTAGTTTGAGGGGGTTAAGTGCCAAAAAAAAAGTTAGAGGGGGATAAGTGTACACGAGGCATAGTCAGAGGGGGTAACTATAATTTGCCCGAAAACTTTTTGTCTTTTTGTTTATTTTGAAATTACAATAAGGTCTAATTCTGGTTTATCCCCTTAAAAAAAATATTTATTTGTAATTTTTAAACCTAATTACTGAAATAAAAAATGTGCGATATGAATATAATTTTAAAAATCTCGATGAGATTTATCAAACCTTGCAAAAAAAATTAAAAAAATTATTTTTATAAATTCATTATTTTTAAGTTTGAAAATAGGTGCTAATACTCTTTAAAATAGATAAATATTAACAAAATAAAAAATAATTGGATAATTTTACAAAAGATAAATGGTTAAATAGAGAGTGTGAAAATCACTTTTCAATCAATAGAAACTAGTTAACGCTCTATTTGAAACTTATAGAAAGAAATAAAAAAAAATTTAAAAAAAATGACAAAAAAATACTCCAGATGGTAAATAAACATGAAATCTTTTATTTTCTTACGCTTTATCTCTTTTAATCAAGGGGCCGGCTATTCGCAGCCACAAATTTTCTCCCATAGCCCACTATATTTCGGTAAGTGGTTGTTGAAAATCATAAATAACATTTCGGTAAATAGTTGTTGAAAATAAGATTATATTTCGGTAACTACATGTCGAAAATATATTCAATTTTCGGTAGACAATTGCCAAACAAGCATTTTCGATAAATAGCTGTTGAAAAAAATATCATATTTCGGTAATTGGATGCTGAAAATGTATCTCAATTTCGGTAACTAACTATCGAGTCTAATTAAAAAATTTTAACGGGGTATGAGAGAAAATACGTGGTGCGAATAGCGCCGCCCTTAATAAAAAACAATGGGACCTTTCTTTTCCTATATTTTCCCTAAGTTCCAACAGATAAATTTTCACTTGAGCGCAAAATGCAGCAGTGCCCGCCCTATCATCATCTCAAAAACTGAGAACAAAGCTCTTCTCCTGCTGCACTTGTCTTGGCGATGAATTCGTCAACACTTCCCGTTGCAATTTCTCTACCTTCGAACGACCCTTCTCCCAACTTTCGATCGAGAAGGAACTTCAATTCTCAGCAGAAAATCGTATTCACGAGGGCGAAATGGCGGTGTTCAGCCACCGACCAACCGCAGCAGAAACCACCACAACAGCAGCAGCAGCGACATAGGCAACCGAGGAAGAAGAAAACCCAGACCGACGTCGAGAAAGGGATTGACCCAGTTGGGTTCCTCACGAAACTCGATATTTCCCATAAACCCTTCGCTCAATTCCTCCGGGAAAGGTAATTTTGGATGTTGATTGTTGAGAACTGAAAAACAACTCCTTGCTTGGTTCTTCTTAGGTTAGTGTGTTTCTTTTTCTTTGCTTCTCGGTGAAAGCTATGTTATACCCAGGTGTAATATTGTGCATTTTTTTAGTGAATGCTATGCAGAATTTTGACATGTTATATAGTATTTTTTATTGTTTACACTTTACACAAAGGTTAAGGGTGTAGCATATAGTATGAAATTTTTCGTAGCAGGGTACGTAAGGCTTTGTTTGGTTTGGGTTTTGTTTGGTTTGGGTTTTGAGCGAGATTTAGAGAGATAGATAGAGAAATGAGAGTAATAATTGGAGAGAAAATTTATTGGGGACTGTGCGCTGAGAGAAGTATTGGTTTTAGAGACCCAAATGAGAGTAATAATTGGAGAGAAAACTTATTGGTGTTCCGTACGCATATTTTTTTGGTATGATACGCAAATATTTGGGCTCATCATTTATGCATTTTTATGGTATCATGGTATCGTGTTAGGCATTTTTTTGTTAGAGTTACGAATTGGGGTGTATGGTAAATTCAAAATAGTTTTGTACCCATTTTTGGTTAGTTATGCATATTTTTTTGTATTAGTTGCGCATTTTTTGGTGTCAGGTAGTAGTAGTAGGTATGTATTTTTTGGTAATCAAAATCTCTTTTTTTTTAATTTTTTATCATTAATCAAAATCTTTGTTACCAAATTTTTTTGGGATGTACCTTCTCCGTGTTTCTATACTTTTTTGCTTTGCATTTTTCAGCACTAGGGATCTAAAGCAATAAAAATAAGGGTGCGTTTGGTTGGATGGAATGGAATGTGAATAGGAATTGAATTAAGAATGGAAGAGAATTGGAGGAATTGAAAATGGAATAATCATTCCCATTCTCATGTTTGGTTTTGCTTGGGAATTGTCATTCTCATTTCTAATGGAATAGTGTGGCAATAGCAATTTTTGGAGTGACAATAGTAATTTTTGGAGTGGCAATAGCATTTTTTTTGGAGTGGCAATAGTAATTTTTGGTGTGGCAATAGTGAATGTTGGAGTGGCACTAGTAATTTTGGTGTGACAAAGAAATGGAATAACAATTCCTTAGTTTTTTGGATGGAATGACAATTCCTTTACTAAGGTGAATAGTGATTCCATTTGGAATCATCATTCCATTATTCAATGGTGAACCAAACATTGGAATAAGTAAGTCATTGGAATGACTATTCCATTCCAACCTTGATTCCATCCAACCAAACATACCCTTAGAAGATTAGTGTTTCCATTCTAGTACCGGTTATAAGTATTCGATACACTACAATATAACTCATAGATATTTATTTAAAACACATTTTTTAGAGGTATGATAAGTTTATTGATATTTTCTCTAGTAAAGCTCCACTCTTGATGTTTCTAGTTTCTTATAGTTGTTGGAGTATTTTGGATAATCTGTGGGAGTAGCTTTTTGGAACCAAGGTATACTATTTTCTGAACGTTTCATTTTGCTTGGCAACACAATACCTATTTCATCCTAATTTCATCCATTACATAATTTAGGAGTATTTATTAATTTTTTAAGTAATCACCATAGTTATCATTGCTCTTCTTTTGAATCTGCAGGTACAAATCATTGAAAGACCTGAAAGATGAAATTTTCAAACGCTACATGAATCTCAGGGACATAGCTTCTGGGTTAGTTTTTGTAAAATTCATCATACTACTCTTCCCTATTCTCTACTTCCTAGTTTAATGTGGGTGGTGGCTTCTCTTCACACCCTCTCCTGATCCCCTCTCCTTTGCTCTGCTGCGAAACTGCACCAAGTCGTGAGGCAGTTGGCCGCCTCTTGCCCCTCTGACGAGCAAGTTAGGATAGAGGAGAGAGAGTACTTTTTGAGTGATGTAGGGTTGCGTACCTTCTCTAGGGTTTATCCCTCCACTTATATAGGCCAACGTACTTGCTCTCCAAGCCAGGAGCCATCGTGATGCACGGCACATGGCCATGACATCACGAATAACCGCCTTCCTTCGTAGACATTCCAGGCCTCTCTGGAAATAAGAGGAATCTCCACGTGGCCTCTACATGGGTCAAACCAACCTGGCCCACAAGTTCGACCCGAAGGCTCGGACGTTGGGTCAGCAATCTGGCATGTAAACTGGTGAGTCGGACCCTTCGGTCTGGCCCACCTCCGCTCGGCCGTCCCTTCGCCATGCTACGTCTCAACCATGGCAATGTATACTGGGCCAGCCAGGAAAGCCCATACTGTGGCTCTGCCTGCTGCCCTTTTGTGGGCCAACCAGAGGCCCAATTTCGGTTCGGCCCACCACGTTTAACATTTAAAATTTTGATTAGATTAAGTTTGTGCATCGTGAGCCACTAGAGGAAGCGTTTGTTTCTGAACTTTTTTTGTATGAACTTGGAATGTCTTTATTTTCTTCTCCTTTTATTTCTTGGTGAGGAGGATTTGGTCTGCAGTGGTATGCTGACATTGTGCATGTATTTCTAGATTTGAATTATTAGGCATGCACCGCCATGTGCAGCACCGGGTCGATTTCATGGAGTGGGCTCCAGGTATGGTATAACCCACTCACGTTGATTACATTTTTCTGTTTTAGGTTGTTATTGATTTGATGTTTTCGATAATATATGACTAGTCCTGATACTTGACCCATGATTAGGACTAGATCGAATCAGCACTATAGGTAGAACTAAGAAGCCAATTCCAGTTCCAGTTCCAATTCCTTATCTATGTCAGATTTGGTTTGTTACGGTGCAAATCCTTAACTTTGTTGATTACAGGTGCTCGCTATTGTTCAGTGGTGGGTGAATTTAATGGATGGTCACCAACAGAAAATTCTGCAAGAGAAGGCCATTTTGGGCATGATGATTACGGATACTGGTTTGTCATTCTAGAAGATAAACTGAGGGATGGTGAAGAACCTGATGAACTCTTTTTTCAGCAGTATAACTACGTGGATGATTATGATAAAGGGGACAGTGGTGTTACTGCTGAGGAACTTTTCCAGAAAGCAAATGATGACTACTGGGAACCCGGAGAGGACCGGTATGTAAAATCACGTTTTGAAATTGCAGCTAAGTTATATGAACAAATATTTGGTCCAAATGGTCCTCAAACAGAAGAAGAATTGGAAGAAATACCTGACGCTGAGACGAGGTACAAGGCATGGAAAGAACAGCATAAAGATGATCCGCCCAGTAACTTACCACGATATGATGTGATTGATGATGGAAAAGAATATGATATTTACAAAATTGTGAATGATCCTGTATCGCGGGCGAAATTTCGAGCTAAGAAGCCTCCACTTCCGTACTGGTTAGAGACCCGTAAAGGAAGGAAAGCATGGTTAAAAAAATACATGCCCGCTATCCCTCATGGAAGCAAGTACAGGGTATATTTTAACACTTCTGATGGGCCTTTGGAGCGCGTTCCTGCATGGGCCCCTTACGTAGTTCCTGGTAACCTAACTTCGCATTGCTTCACCTGTTGTTGAGCACTTTGTTCTCATAGCTTTTACTGTTTACAGCTGATGCCACTTGCCCCCTTTTTCTTGTGTGGGTGTGCTGTGTTGGTTGGGGTGGGGGGTGTTGATAAGCATTTCAGAAGGATAGATAATTGAATTTGCTTTCCTAGAAAGTATACTGCCTCATCATTCCACCAATATTTGGAAGTCTACTCTCTATTGCATTTGACTGCCTGCTTCATCTTTTTTTAATTCCACTTGGCATTTTCTTGCATGCCTTGACCTCTTAGCATTTACTGTTTGACAGCTGATTTTTTTGCCCTTTCTCTTTTTTTTCTGTGTTGGTGGTGGCCTTGGGGTGGGTGTGTGTGTTTTGGGGGGGGGGGGGCGGCGCGGCACGTGGCATCAATACTTGCCAAACTTTTTTTTTTTGTATGTCGTATGCTGATATTTGTGTTGTATTTTGCTTGCTTTGCTTAATTCTTAGTCTGATATGGTTACATCCAGATGCAGATGGAAATCAAGCTTTTGCTGTCCACTGGGAACCACCTCCTGAATATACATATAAATGGAAACACAAGCATCCTGAAGTGCCGAAGTCTTTGCGGATTTATGAATGCCATGTCGGAATAAGTGGATTAGAGCCAAAAATTGCCTCATTCAATGACTTTACGGAGAAGGTAACTCAGATGTTCGTTGTTAATATTTCAGTTTCTTCAATGTTGTGGTATGATCTAACATTCTTAGTTTTTTTTTCCTCTCTGATACAAATCTTGTCTCTGAATCATGTATACCGCTTTTCATTGTTATAGGTCCTTCCTCATGTAAAAGAAGCAGGATATAATGTGATCCAGTTGATTGGACTTGTTGAGCACAAAGATTATTTCACTGTTGGTTATAGAGTGAGTAGAAGATGAATTCTAGTTTCTGTATTATCTCGTATCTAAAGCTGAATGTCATCCAAATTTCTCTCTTTTGAGTTGCTGCAATGCACTTTTGCACTGCTTGTCTATATGATGATGGGACAAAGCTTCCTTTCATTAATCAAGTTTTAGAAATGTATCCAGTGTTTTTATTTTAAGATTGGATAAATTTTGGTGCTGAAGACAGAAAATATGGGATGGAAGTGAAACTGTAGACATAAATTTTGAACCGTGAAATTTACTCACGCATCGAAATCCATATCTCAAATATCCACTGTTCAAGTGAACAGTGTCAATTTTTTTTATATGCAGACTCCTATTTCCGATTTGGATTTCAAATTGTTAATTACATACTAAAAATAAAACCTCCGATTAATAAAGAATAAATAACTGGAAATAGACTGGAATAATTTAACTTTATTGATGATTGGGGTTTAAAACCCTTGTTTACATCAAAATAGAGAATACTGAATACATTTAGAGGGATTGAACCCTTTACCTATTGCTTGATATGCCTACTCGTACTGGTCTTCAAAATTTGTTGAAGATTGCAGGTGGTAGTGAGCGAGTAGGTTGCTTGGTGGTTGTAGATTGTAGTGGTTTTGCTTGAATGGGGTATATCTTCTCTCTCTCTCTGTATATTTCTATGTTGAGGGAAAAGAGGTGTGATGGTGAAGAGTTGTGAGATGAAGTATGAGATCTGAAGTCTGAGATCTTGGGGTCGATGAGAGATAGATGAAAGATGTTAAGAGTCTGATTTGAGATTCAGATCTCTTCCTTTGATGACGGACCTTATATTTATAGGAGCTTCCTTCATCATCAGATGCTTGGCCGCCAAATAATCCCTTTGAATTTGAATAGTTGTTGCCAGAGGATAGGATGATATCATATCTTCTCAGCCTCTTCAAATTTTGAATGTTGATTGCGTCAGATGACATCCATCTTGTAATATTCTTCTGCTTGCATAGAAGTGTTTTCTTGGGCTCTACGTTTTATTTGATTTGAGACGTTAACCCATATTTGGTTTGTAGGCCTTGCGAAATGCGGGCCTACATGGTTTAAACCAATATTTGATTTGTAGGCCTTGCGAGATCTGGGCTTATATGGTTTAACTAATTTGTAGTCCTGCCACTTCTTCCGCAGGCTCATACATTCGTTAGGCTTGTCGGGCCAACACGTGTTTGTTGATCCGTGGGCTCGCTGGGTCAATCATGATTTGTAGCCCTGCTACTTCTTCCGTAGGTTCATTTATTCGTTAGGCTTGTCGAGCCAACATATGTTTGTTAATTCGCGGGCTTGCTGGGTCAACATGCTTTTAGGCTCTTTATATGCCTTTTAGTCCGCAAGCCCAACATATGATACATTGATGATATTCATCAATCTTGGGTTGAAATTTATGTGCCAACAGAAACACTGTTGAACTTTCATTCCTGTGGGCGCCTGTCGCTTTTCTCTACTTCTAGTTTATTTTGACTTTCTAAACCATGACAATTAGATGTCAAGGCAACATGTGACATTGTGTTTTTGTTTTGACTTTGAGGATTGTATGATGTGTTCATCATTTAGGCTATGCTTTCGCATCGAGTAGGACACATTTAATATGTGTTATATGCGTATAAATTATAACCATGCATAGTGCTATTGTTAATTTCACACGTCTGACCTACTTTCAATTTTATTGATACTAAATGGTCATTAGTCGGATTCTATAGGTCATTTCTATATTCTGAAAATATGATTTGAAACCTCAATGTCAATGCAGGTAACCAATTTGTATGCTGTTAGCAGCCGTTTTGGTACACCTGATGACTTCAAGCGCTTGGTTGATGAAGCTCATGGTTATTATTGGATTGCCAACCCTCCTTTTTTGGCTTCAGTTTGCATGTTGAATATTCGCCATATCAATTTTTTTATCACAATTGTTTCTATACAGTTAATTTCTTTTACTGAGGGCTATTTCTTTCCCTTTCCATTTTGCAGGATTGGGCCTACTAGTCTTCTTAGACATTGTTCATTCCTACTCAGCAGCAGATGAGATGGTTGGGTTATCACTTTTTGATGGATCAAATGATTGCTTCTTTCATACTGGTAAAATCTGTTTGTGCTGACCGTTTTAATTCATTACACCTAGGTTATACACAGGGCTAGTCACTTGGTCAATATTCTTGTCTTTTTCCATATTTAGTGTCAGCTTGCTTGTGCAATGTCATCTGTTTAACACCAGCATAGCAGTGTTGGGACTTGGGAAGATCTTGGTTTCTAGTTTTCCATGTTTGTCGTTTAGTATGGAGATATAAAACTTTTTCTAATCTTGGAGAAGTAAAACTTTTTCCTACGAGTAGGAGGGTGGGGCTGCGGTGTTTCCAGTATGCCGTTTATATGACTTTGTGGCCATAATGAGAAAACCACATTACATGGTATGCAAATCATGCGTTAAAAATTCTAAGGTGGTAATTGGTGAATTCTCTTTTTCATCTTGCGTTCAAGGTCTAAAATTCGCACCATTGTCAAACATTATCCAACTTATTGCCTCTGTGTCTTTGCTCTAAAACTCTCTGATTTATGTTTCTTATGGTGTTATTAACTGGATTCTAATGGCTCTTTGTTAAAGGGTGTTTTTCACATGTATAGTCCTCACTTCTGGTAACCATACAAGAAACTTGAGTTTATTTATCCAAATTGTGTCTTCCTAGTCATTTCCTTAATGAATTTTATAAAGTTGCGTACACTGATGAACAGGATTAGCGGATTCCTTGTTTCCGTGGAAAAAATGAATGTGGTTGTTACTATCTATGGTTTGGCCTGTGATAAGAACCATATGTGGTTTCATTGGCTTGCAATCTGGGCTCTTTCCTGTTTATCTTTTTCTTATTGGTGATCCCATTTCTTAACTTTTTCCTGGATCAAAGGCAAACGAGGGCATCACAAATTTTGGGGTACGAGAATGTTCAAATACGGAGACGTTGATGTGCTGCATTTTCTTCTCTCTAATCTGAATTGGTAAGGTGAAGCATCAGAATTTTTTCATCATAAAAATTGATGAAGTTGCTGATTGTGGCCTTATTTTTAGCTTATGTTGCATGTCGTTATCTTTTAATTCCATGGATTACTGCTATGGTTGAGATTGCCTTAGTCAGTTCTTTATATCAGTTATGTGCATTTCTCATGCAATTTCCCTTGAGCAGGTGGGTGGTGGAGTATCATATTGATGGTTTCCAGTTCCATTCACTCGCATCGATGATATATACGCATAATGGTTTCGCTTCTTTTAGTGGTGATATGGAAGAGTAAGGCATCTATGTCTTAACTACTTTTTCTCTCAACGATTATTGTTGGATATCTCAGGCTGCATTTATATAACGACCCACACCACCTCTTAACCCTTAGCCTAACCACGTGGTTCAAAATGTCAAAATTCGTTATATACCACATCCATTTCTATTTCAAAGCCGATGTGGGATCTGGGGATTCCACAATTTATTCCCCCATTTGAATTCATCTCTCCATTCATGGGCATTTACATCTCCTTATGTTATTCGTCTTATACATGACAAAGGGTGTTGGATGCCTTGATGGACATTTTTGGGCCAATTTCTAAACAACTTTAGTTTTTGAGACAATTGGTGCTCCAATAAGTATAACCACTTTTACATAGCATGTTTCATGAAATTTTGCACTGTATAAGTGAAATAGAATGTGATCTTTTGTTGTTTTGGTGGGCACTGGATACTTATGTAAATCATGGTTGGTTAGAATTCTTTTTTGAAATGGCTACACATATTTTGATTGGTTTTCTGGTTGCAGGTACTGTAACCAATATGTTGACAAGGATGCTCTAATGTATCTTATTTTGGCAAATGAGATATTGCATGCTCTTCATCCTAAGATAATTACAATTGCTGAGGATGTAAGTGATCTAATTGTGTGTTTTCATTTTGATAAATGTGTAGCAGTTAATACAAACTAAGGTACTTCTATGAGTCGTTGGGCAGTGAACTTCTTTCTTTGAGTAACACGCATATGATTGTAGTATATGTTCCATTGCCGAATATTACAAGCTACTGTATATTACATTCGGAATATAGGTTCCTGCTACCAGTTATATCTCGAGTTGCTACAGGTGCTATTTTTTGTCTTGTGGCCCTTTATGATCTTGGCTTGGATTATTGTTCAGGCAACACTTTATCCCGGATTATGTGAGCCCACTTCTCAGGGAGGATTGGGCTTTGATTACTTTGTCAATCTTTCTGCATCCGAGATGTGGTCATCATTACTTGGGAATGTTCCTGACCATGATTGGAACATGAGTAAGGTTCTGACTTCTTACCATTCACAGTCCATCTTTGTTATTGAAGGGGATTAATTGCTTCCTCATCTGAGAGTTGGGATTTATTAGTCTGTATTTACTGCTTTTCTTGTCTAGATTGTGAGCGCATTAATCGGAAATAGGCATAGTGCTGATAAAATGCTTTTGTATGCTGAAAATCACAACCAGGTAATGATCTCCCCTTGTTTACTTTAAGAGCTAGATCGTATATGATAATACCTGCATGTACTTTGCTTTCTTGTTGTTGCAGTTTGCAAAATTTATCTCTCATTGCTAGTTTTATTTTTTTTTGGCCTTGCAGTCCATATCTGGAGGATGTTCCTTCGGAGAAATATTGCTTGGTGAACCCATGGAGCATCCTTCTGACAGAAAGGCATCAATTCTTAGAGGGTGTTCACTGCATAAAGTATGCTACACTGTCATTCTTTTGTTATTGTTAAACTCAATATGTATGCTCTTTTTTTTTATTCTGATTTAGCCATTTAGGGACCTCTGGTTTTTCATAAGCCTGTCATTCCATTTAAAATGGTCCCTATCAGTTCTAATATGCTGTGCAGTTTGAATTTGTAAATATCCTGGGACTCATCAAGCCAGTGCTTTTGTTTTCTGGGATGTGTTGGAGGGAAGGGGTACCTATTTTCTGAAAATTGGCCAGTGGGCGTTTATATTGGGCTTTGTTTTCGTTGTAATATATCAGTTTTATTCCAAAACAAACCCAGCTTCGGGAATTGGGTAGTAAAATGTGCCTTTTCTGCAAGCCAAGGTGGTCCCTGTTCTTGTAGATTTGTAGAGAGGATTTTGTAACTCATATGATGCTATGATTCATAGGTTACTTAGTAACTTGTAAAAGCTTATTTGATTCTTTGTATGCTAATGTAATTTTTTGCTCGGGACTAAGATGATCAGGTTAATTTCATTTACAATTGGTGGCCATGCTTACCTAAACTTCATGGGTAATGAATTTGGGCATCCAAAGGTGAAGTCTCTCTCCCTTCAATATCCTTGAACAACTGAGTACATCCAGTTAACTATTGTATTTTTTGCCCCAGAGGGTAGAGTTCCCAATGCCAAGTAACAACTTCTCATTCTCACTTGCTAATCGTCACTGGGATCTGTTGGAAGCCCGAGTGCATAAGGAACTCTTCTCCTTTGATAAGGTGTCACTCACTTGTTTGTTATTCTAAACTTGATATTTGCATGCTGCTTGTGATGTTTTCAGCTCTATGTTAATGTTGCTAACTTGGCTTCTTTGTCCTTATCACCAAAGAAAAGACACGGACTTCTTTGTATTAACTACGTCTCATGGGCTCTTCCAATTTTTTGGGTGTATTGTGTTTGACTGTCAACCAGGGCATACATGTAATGAGCGTGTGTAAGTTGAGTTAACTTTCTGCAATAGGCCACATTTCATGCATAAACTGCTCTACTTAAAATTGTGAAAACCATTTTATCCTAAAACATGGAAGAAAGTCCAGACCTATCCAGCGCCTTGGGCCATCAGAATAAGATGAATCCAACACTTTAACACATGTCACACCCTAGCATAGCTAGCTTTGTTGTTCCAGTTTTATCAGGTATCCTTCTAAGAAAAATTTTGTGTTTGCTGAAATGCCAAAAATGTTTGATGTTGGTTATTTGTGTTGGCAATGAGTAATGAGTAGAGAGGCTGCCCAGACTCATCTACTAGTTGTGGAGGTTATAATTAACCAATGGGGGACAAGCTCTAACAATATCTAACTGGTGAATGGAATAAATCTCTAATTTCAATTGCTCATTGATCTAGCGTAGTAAAGCCTAATCATGTTCCTGCTATGCAAATTCCTGAAGTAGAAAATAATTGTGTCATTGTCATGTAGGATTAGTGATATTAACTCCATAAGAATGCTCGTGGTGATCAATCAAAAAGGCTTTTTAGTGGGCAGTTTTTCCTTTTCCTTTCCTCAGGACATGATGAACATTGATGAAAAGGAAAGGATTCTTTCAAGGGGACTTCCAAACATTCACCATGTGAATGATACTACTATGGTATATCCGCCCTCCTCTCCATTTTCAACTTATATATTTTCACTCCGTGTATAACTTCTATGTGCATGGTGAGCTTCCTGTTAAAATGATCTCGAGTAGTAAATGGAAAAGAAGTAGTCGCGACATTCCTTTTTTGGCATGCTAATAGAAAATGGAGGTTTCATGGGTATGGCATAGAGCAATATTTCTTCACAGTAATGTCACGAAGGTTGGAAGCAGTATTTCACACTTTGGTACTGGGATATTAACTATTACAGTCTTGATGACCATCCAGGATCCAGTGGTGGAATTCTGTGTTTCATTTTGATGTGGATTTGAGAAAGTGTCCTTAAATTTTTGAGTTATGATTTATCCTCTTGTAGAAATCTCCTCTCACACCCATGTTTTTGCTTCTTTCTAGCGCATTTATGAGCACATTAATTTGTAATTAGTCTGTATTAGTGGAAAGTGAAGACAATCTATTCCTATGGTACAGGTGATATCTTACTTGAGAGGTCCCCTACTTTTCATATTCAATTTTCATCCCACAATGTCATACGAAAGATACAGTGTAGGTGTGGAAGAAGCTGGAGAATATCAAGTAAGTGGTATCTCTTAGTATTTCTTTCTGAACTAAGCTTTCCAAATATTTCTACTTCATATCTGGTTTTTCCTTGTGGTAAGAGCCAGTGCTTTAACATGGATGGGGTGTGTGGAATGCAACTCCCCTGAATCTAAATGGAGTCACATTGGGAGTGGTTGTAAGTTGCCAAGAGCAAAATAGTAGGCTAAAGAATGTCTCTCTTTGGTGCATAACAAAATTCACATGGCGTATAATTTGCTGATTCCTTACTCTTTCATGGATGAGAATATCGGATTCAAACCCATGTTTTTCTTTCAACTAGCTTATGATTGACACAGGTCATACTGAATTCGGATGAAAAGAGGTACGGTGGTCAAGCACTGATTGAGCAGGACCAATATATTCGAAGAACTGTCAGTAAGAGGTAGTCATCTTCTTTCTTTGCTCTTGCCATGCATCAAGTCCAGCATCCTTTATTTGCTACATTACCTCGTGAGTTTCGATTCTTCCTTGTTTGCTAACCTCTGTCTCGGTCTCTGGGCAGGATGGATGGACTCCGAAATTGTTTGGAAGTGCCACTTCCTAATAGAAGTGCTCAGGTTAGTTCAGCCCAGAGGCAAACACTAGCTTTAGTACTGTTTCAAAATGCAAATCTTCATGAAGTATTAACAGTTGAAGCTCTACTGTCATAAGACTCGTAATAGATATGAGGCTGCCAACCATGGAAAATAACTTTTTGGTAGTATTTCCACTCTAATATCTGTATCTACAAATTATTGTGCATCAAAGAATGAACATGCAATCAACTACTTGTGTTTCTCATTGTCGTAGACGTAATACGGAGACCAGTGTTTATTTCAGAATCAACATCCCGCTTTAAAAAATTAATCTTAATGCTGTATTAATTTTGACTGGTTGCCTGAACTTGAAAATCGGGATCATTGAATATTTGTGTCGTGGATTTGGGCCTGATCATTTGCTTTTCCGGCAGGTTTACAAATTGACTCGGATTCTGAGAATATGAACCGTCGTGCATACTCAATCTTGCACAACTCTCTGGTTTTTCGAGGAAATGAAGCCAAAACCAATGATCACATAAGATTGTTTACCTTCCTTGGGCAACATTTTTACTCTTCAAAAGCTTTGAAATGTAAATTTTGACAGAAAGAATGGGGGTCCATAAACTTTGCAGCTCACACATAATCCTCGGTTATCTCCGGTGGTGTACAGTACTAGCACTGTGGTTGACCTCGCTCTCTCTCCCTCTGTCTCTCTGGGTGATGCTCTCTCATTGTGCTACCGTAAAAAGAAGTGAGTCTGATTGAACATTTAATCATGTTTCATCAGGTCTACTTGTGACTCGGAGGAAGTGAATCTGATCGATCTTTTACTCGTTTTTCATCAGGTCTACTTGTGACTTGAAGAAAAGGCACGCTTGGAACAGCAAAAACTTTTGGGGTTCTTGAGCCCCACCGTTGGATTCCCCAAACTTTTGCCTGATCATTCTTTCATTTAAGCTATGGAGGGCATGTCTGGATTAGGTGGTGAACAAACAATCAGTTGCAGAGAGACTGAACTCCTGTGAGTAAACTCATACAAATAGGCCCTATTTGATTGGAGGGATTGGATTAGGAAGGATTATATGGTAGGGTCCTGAACAGGATGTAACCGCGGTACTTTTTTATTTAGTGTGTGGCTTTTCAAATTTTCCCTTTTATTTTGAGGACTGTTCATTTCCGGAATATTGTTGTTTCCTAAAAGAGAAATATGAGAATGAGATCATGATTAGAGATGTGTGCAGCTGTGCTACAAAGCCCTGACCGGTGAAAACTTGAACTACAGAAAAGGAAAATGATTTTGATACTGAAGCTTTTACAAAATTATTCGTTCAAAACGATGTGACAGTATTATTTTTCGGAATATCACACGGGCCACCCCTCTCTCCCTCTCTCTGACTTGAAACCCCTTTAATTATCTCTCTTTATAAGAGCGTGTAGCGTCACGTTCGTCGTTAAAACTGCGTTTCTTGCACTTGTGGATTGTTAACATGCACATGCGTACATCTAAACAACAATTTAAGGTCCATATTTATCTTCTTGTATTACACTGAAGA
The DNA here is from genome assembly GCA_019656275.1 of Rhododendron kiyosumense. Classification (NCBI taxonomy): domain Eukaryota; kingdom Viridiplantae; phylum Streptophyta; class Magnoliopsida; order Ericales; family Ericaceae; genus Rhododendron; species Rhododendron kiyosumense. The sequence continues at coordinate 393,120 of BPLS01000375.1, read as the reverse complement.
TCGCCTATAACCTTTATATTAATTCCCTTTACAAGAGAAGTGTCAAAGAGAAACTCGGTCCTTCGATTATCTCTCAATTCAAGCGATATAGAGCATGTTAGTGTCACACGTTAGTTATCAATATTGCGTTGGTTACAGTTGTGAATGTCATTGCACGCACGTGTACATCGCGGCAACAACTGTCTTCAAATTTTGTTGTATTCCTTCATTTCCTTGGTTTGGGTTCGATCTTCAAAGCAGAATGGTCAAAGCTGAACACTTTGAAAAACGATGGCATGTCTCGTATGACAGCAAGTTTAACGGATGGAGCGTAAAATGATTCCATGTACTAATAAAGACGACAAAACCCACTTCAACTTCTTTATTCAACAAGCAATGTTGATCCACTGGCTAATCTCAAACCGCCCACAGAGAGAGAGAGAGTGCAAGCCTGATAATGATGTTTGGCTCAGTAGTTGCTCGGCCACCTTCCCTGCACTGGTTCCCCTCGTGTTTTTAGTAACGTAAAATGACTACAGTGAGACAATTAAAGTAAAGGAAACTGCAACCATAACATATAAACAAATTCTACACACAGTGAGCTGGCCAGCTGCCCTCAAACGTGCCTCCAATCTTTCAAGGATTTCATGTGTGATGTTCAATAGGAGTACAACTTTTCGTTAGGTCAAGGACTTCCTGCTTGCAACAAGGACAGCCTGAAGGCAAGGTAAGAAAATGTACAGGCAACTTCCACTTGATAGAACAAAAACCTCCCTTCTTTTTATAAATTCCAAAGATTGGTTTTATATGCTTGGTTAAGTCAAAAGAGAGTTCACCTGACTTTCCAATATTACTCCACCTTCGATTTCTTTCAAATTGTTCTCTGACAATGTGGTTCTGCTACTCACAAGAGCCATGATAGCATCAGCTTAAGCTATGCCTATGCCCTTCTAGATTAAGACGAAACCAGATAACAAACATACCAGCAGGAACTATTGGTGTCAGCGTACCCCATTGCAAGTGACATGTAAATTTCAATTGCTTGACATTTCTTGGAAAATGTCCAACTATACATGTCCACATATCTGATACCCTTGCCCTAGTGTCTAATAGTACTCCACCCCTAAAGAAGAGCCCAAACTAACACAGTTTAACTACAAGTCTGCATAAAATTAAAGGTTGCTATATAACCTAGATAAACGCCAATCTCCGAAGTCAAGTGCATCATGAACAAGAATTAGATCTTCATTCCCCTACAAAAGGTAATTGAAACAGTAAATTTCCAGTGTTAATATTTGCATGTAGACTGTTTCAATTGGCCCTCCCTCAACTTGCCCCAACTGTATTCTTTGGCTTTCTCTAGTCGTTCCCTCTTGATATCCATTGATGTAATTAATGGAACTCCCACTGCTGTAAATTTGGAGCCTCAGGAAGATCCAATATTTATGGTTTAGGGGAGAGAGTACATTTAGGTCTGGTAGCTATGGTATCAATATCATTAAGTAGGAGTATTAAAAAGTATGGCCAAGACCAATTTGCATGAAATTCCAAAGATGGAAGACAGTATATGACTCCCTCCATCCCCAATTGTTAGTAAATAAACTAGTAACTATAGTAGAACTGTAGAACCAAGTAATCAACGAATTTCTATGTTTGGTTCGAGACACCTTGCTTCACAAGGAGGTGCAGCAATGGGAGATGGACAAGTTGACGGCTCTTACAGAGAGATGAATGGATTACTGACATTTGGGACATGGGTCGATTGAATAAGATAAAGCCTAGCTTCCTTGGAGTCTGTCCAGGTGGTCATGTTATGAAGCGTTGAGAGAACGATAATACTTCCTCTCCTTGGTATTTGGAAGGGCATTAAGGACGTAACCTCCTTTCAAGGATGCAATTTTAGAATGGTGTGCTTCTTGAGCCGGACAAGGCTAAGCCAGCAAATATTTGCTCCGAGGAAGTATGTTACATATATTAAACTGGTGTGGGATGTGCAAGAGCAATTGCAGGCAGCGCTTGCGTTCTAGTTCATGCTCGACGGCTTAGGCAAATTTACCTTGGCCTGTTCATTGTTCAGTATGGTTTGGGTGTTATCATTGTACACCAGAATTTTCCTTCCAACACATACTGCAGTGTTGTTTGCAGCACTTATTTACAATGGTGTTGTTTGTGGTTTTTTTTCTCTTGATAAGAAAAACCAAAGCTATCTGCCTCATCGAGCTCTGTTGTGCGAGAATCGACCGCAGCCAAGGATCCACCACAGAATCAACACGGGGCATCTACCCTTTACGGTTCGCTTATACAGAAATTTATCCAAACACCCATATAACCCATAGAAGTACACCTTAAAGAAATGAAAAATGAAAACTTTCGTGATGAAGACAAGAATTGCCAAACACGGAATCCAAGCACCCGACAAAGACAATTGACCTGAATTAAATTAGGTAACGTGAAATGATTAAATCGATAGCCTAATATTAATCATGTACAATTCAGATCAAAATTAAGTTTTTGCATATCTAAAATGTGAGGCCAGAATCAATTCGCAGAGAATTGATGGTCGTTTGTGACTAAAGGTGTGGTGAGATATAACATGGAGAGAGAGAGAGATAGAGAGAGAGTGAGGACGACGACCGGTTAGAGATGATCTTCCTCAGCGGGTCGATGTTTGGGGGGGAGACTGAAACGTGGTCCGGTTTTCGTGAGACCTCGCGTCTTCAACACTTGAGGTCCACCAAACGACGTCGGTCGAATTTTACATAGTCTTCGCAACTTCCAACTGAGAAGTCCTTGCAAGCCTAATAATTTGTAAATTGCTAACTCATTCTGAGTTTATTTCTTGATCAAAAGTGTTCGAGTGATAGATCTTGTCAAGAAGATAAAACTTGATAAATATCATGTTGTTGGGATGTCAATTGATACATGATCGGAGATGATTTTGGTGAATTTTTTCTTATGAAAATAGATTTGGCTGCACTTGATAACACCCTCCTCACGCCTTGAACGATTGAAACGGCGTCGCAATTATTGAAAGCTCCCATCTTAGGAACTACGACGACTAATTGGTAAATTGCAAACTCATTTCGGATTTAATTCTTGATCGACACTGTTCAAGTGTTAGAGCCTGTCAGTTAGATAAATCTTGTTGAAGATCTTGTGGGTCGAATATGGATTGGTACATAATCGGGGATAATTTTAGTGATTTTATTTTTATAAAAATAGATTTGGTCACACTTGATCAAACCCATTTTACACAATAAAACTACGGAATAAATCCACTCCGGCGAGAGAGAGAGAGAGAGAATGCGGTGGTTGCCTGGTTGGTTCAGGTTCTTCAGCAGACGGAAGGAGGGAATTGATGGGATTGGTCTCTCACTGCCATAGTAACTAACTAACAGGTCTCTTCTAATCTTACAGCTTTCATTGTTCTTTCATAATCCGTTGATGGTGTTTTTGAAGAGGGTCAAGCTCCCATCCAGTTGGGGGGGGGCGCTTTCTGCTCCATTGCCTGTTTTAAATTGAGTTAACTTAATTAGGCTTTCTGCTCCATTGCCTGTTTTAAATTGATTTAACTTAATTAAGCTTTGTCAACTAGTACTCGTTTACCACTGTATCCGTTGATAGGACCCTTAGCGAGACTCTTTGACGCAATCACGCTCGTGCTTCTGCTCGTGCACGTG
>BPLS01000375.1:363793-379461 GCA_019656275.1 Rhododendron kiyosumense | reverse complement strand
AGCGCTATAAAAAGAAATCTGTGGGCAAGTGAGAGAGAGAGAGTGTGAGAGACAGGGGAGCCTGCAATGGTTACTGTGCCCCAATCTCCTTCATCAAACACACCCTACACCGGTGCCGGCTCGTCGGCTCCGAACGGCGGCGGAGCTCCGGTGAACATGGTACGGAAAATGGAATCGGCGGAGCAGTTGGTGCTGGATCTCAGCAACCCTGATCTTCGAGAGAATGCTCTTCTCGAGCTCTCCAAGGTATGTGTGTGTGTGTATTTCGTTCATTTCTTTGTATATTCTTGTCAATTGATCATTTTGTATTACTGTCGAGATGTTTTTTTTTGTCGAATTTTCTCTGTTGTCCGTTTCAATTTTTCTCTCCTTTGATTAGGAAGAAATTGGAAAGTGAAAATGAGAGAGTGGAGTGAAAAGAAAATTTATTTTGTTCTCTGCATTTGATTAAAATGAATTTTTTTTTCTAAGAATCTTGCGAGATAATGTTTATAGTTACCCTCGGCATGCACTATGGATTGGAAAAATTATGGACAAAATGGGAAGGGTTTGACAACTTTTAGAAGAAATTACCAACATTTTATTTGCTAAGGTGAAGAAATTATGGACAAAGTGTGTTTTTTTCTTTTTCTTTCTTGCATTTTCCATCATTTTCACTCTAATCAAGCGCACCCTAGAGTTTTTTTTCCGTTGATGTGTGTGGAACAAGAAAGTATAACATTTGTTTCAATTTGGCTGTTAATAGATTTACATGCAATAGGTGAAATGTTTGAGCTAGTAAGCAATTCTGTTTCTGAGGAAGTTATTGAAAATATCAAAGTGAATTGGAGAAGGCAGGACTATGGGCTGAAATTTTGTTTGATTCCCAAAGAAAACAAGCTAAAGATTGCCTCTGCTGAGATGGGTACTCGTTTTTAAGATCAGTTCTTTTTTACTGTGTTTTTAGATCTGTTTGTTTGGGCAAAAAGGTAGAATTCGAATTTTTTGGGTGATGGAAGTAGTTTGAGGGACATGCAGTTGCACGGGTGTAAGACTGTTAATGACTTGCAGAAATGGTGAATTTTGATTGGTACTTGTTTTTAGATCAGCTTGTTTGGGCGAAAGCATAGAATTTGAACTTTTTGGGTATTGAAATGGTTTGAGGGACATGCAGGTACATTGGTGTGCAAGACGTTAATGACTTGTAAAAATAGTGAATTTTGGTCGTTATGATCAGAAGGGTTGCATTCTTAGATTTTTTTGAACAAGGCAGTTAATGCCTAAAAGAGCTACGCTTAGTGGGTTACGGCATAAAGTGTTTTTTATGCTTTTGTGTACGGGGTTCCTCATGGCAAATGATTTGAGTTTACAACCCCTGAATGGGAGAGGGGTCTATTTCTAGGTTTAAAATGGCCAAGCATTGTAACTTGAGTAATAGGTGTCAGTGCAATTTGTTTCTTAAGCTGCAGTCGCCATGTGATGTGACCGATCAACTGAACTTTTAGAAGGGAAAACGAATTGAAAACCTGCCAGAGGTCGTCATTATTCAGTTTGGTCAGTGACAAGTCCAATAGCAAGAATTAACTCAGTGACTGTGGAGGTCTATCTATACGTGTCAATGGGTTTGGTCTTGTTTTTGTCGAACAGAAAATGATTCCATGAGTTGGTTTTTTATCTGGGGAAATCCCCTTGGATAGTATTGCTGCTCTCTTGCCAGTATATCTATTAAATATCCGGTTGTTTTTGTTTTTATTTCTAGAAGAGAGAGCTATTTCAAGATTTGGCTCCGTTAATGTGGAACTCTTTTGGTACTGTTGCTGCACTCTTACAGGTATTCTCCATGCTTTGGAATGATATTATTCATCTTATTCCTCCCCTCAACTAATGTTTGATGCAAAATCGTCCTAATTGTAGGCTATCTGCTTGTTCTTTGCAGCAAGTATCTTGCTTTTTCTTAGATCTTCATTTGTCTAGTACAGATCAATAGCATCCTTTATGTAGCTTTCCCTGTAGGAGAGGGTGGATGTTCCTGCTTAATGCAACATACTGCACAAAACGATGTTTCTTTTCTTGAACTTGAAGCCTTAGCACATCTAGTGGCTCAGACTAACCACCACATTTATCCAAAAGTGGGCACAGTATGTACAAGCTTCACGACTGATTGGCAAGCCTCCCAAAGAGCCCACATTTGAAAGTTAGACTGATAATGTTCCAGTAACCCGAAACACAAAGACACGTACACGGTTCCTTGTCAAGTTCGTTTACTGGTTGAATACAATTTAACGAGTTGTAACCACACAAAAAAATTTGCAATTTAACGAGTGCTTCGTATACTAGGAATGAAATAAGGTGAAAATTTAACAAATTGACAAGACTCAGATTTTCATCTTATGGTAGTCGCTCAACAAAATTTACAGGAGATACAGAGATCTGTAAATAAATCGGCTGCAAAGGAAGATATCCATATGATGATAGACAGTCTTTAAAGAACCCCAGGAGTTTTGAGCTCATAAATTGTCACAAAGCTTTAGCCTACCCCAAGTGATTGGGACACAAGGCTTAGTTTGGTTTGGTTTGGTTTGGTTTGGTTTAAATTGTCACAAAGCTTGCATTATTGACTCAGTGGATGGAAACTTGAAATGGTATGGTGATAGTGGAGCAAGAACACGGGAGTTTAATAATCCAGTTGTAGGAAACTGCAAAGAAGTCGAAGGACGGAACCCAAATCATAGTTTCATGACTGTAAAATGAAAAATAATGAAGTTGTCTTTATATTCTCAAGATGAATTACGGACTCAAGGATTGCAGTCCAGATTCGAATGTGTTCAACAAGTTTGTGTAAACCTTTTGATCAGTCTTTTTGGTCCTAATGGGAAAACTTCATGCTAGCTTGATGCCATCTATAAATGATGCCCCGCTTATTGATTTGTTTGTGATTTGTTTCTATGAACTGTCTAAATGCTATCATATTCTTCTATGTTTAATTAGTGCAAGAATTCCTCATTATTTGCAGGAGATAGTTTCCATATACCCTGTTTTATCACCACCTAACCTTACCCCAGCACAGTCTAACCGAGTCTGCAATGCGCTTGCCCTCCTTCAGGTATATAACATTCATTTCTCTTAGTCTTACACCATCACTCCTGTTACATTCTTCTTTTGGTTTTCATTAAGTTATAATTGGGGGAAGGGGGAAATCATCGCAATTTTTGCCACTAAGTCTGGTAGAGCTGTTTGGGGTTTCCTTGGCAGATAATTTTCCCCCACGAGGGGATAAGTCGCATATTTTCCTAACAACTTAAGAAAAGGGCTCAACCGTATATATCAATTTATCCAACACAACTTGTCAGGTGCAACCCCTTCTTGCACGTAGAGATGCAAACATCTGTGAATATAGAGAAGCACATAATGCAATTAGCAGTTGCAGGTGAATCTTGAATTCAGTTTTGGGTGTAAAGGATCGTGGTTTACTAACATACAGTTATATTTTCTTGCCATTGCTAATCATTGGGTGTTCATTGGCTTATTACAAAATTTTGAGGGCTCAAATAGAAAAGTGGAAAGGAAGATGATATTGAAAACTTGAGTAAGGTTTGAGGGTCAAGGTCATAAGTATCCTTAACTTTTTCCTTCATAAATGGGATTATTCACTAATGTATTATGTTCATCGTATATTGTTTTGTAGTGTGTGGCCTCTCACCCGGACACAAGAATGCTGTTCCTCAATGGTAATTTTCTAGGATTTTCTCAATACTAAAAGTTTTTTTTAATCTTTAAGGAATTCTATTTGTCAAAATGTAGTTTTTGGGAATCGAATGCGTAAACTTCAGTACTACCAGCCTTTTGTTGGCGTATAATGGTTTCTTTTTACTGATGATTAGTGTTGGAAAGTAAAGTCATATGAAAGCAGTGTAATGTATGAAGGGAGAACACTGTTTTGGTTTTCCCCACTTTTCTGAGTGATGCTAGTTTGCTACTCTATGATGCACGGACACAGACACCGAAACCGATACCGGGACACGGGAATTCTAAAAAAATGGGGACACGGACACGGTGGGGGACACGCCACGTGTATATTTATTTATTTATATAAATAAATAAATAATTATAGTTTAACACCCACAAATTTGGAAAAAAATTATAATTTGGCCCCATTTTTTTAAAAAAATTACAGTTTGACCCCATTTTTTTTCAAAAATTACAGTTTGGCCCCTGCGGTGTCCCCATCGGTGTCCCTGCCGTGTCCCCCTCAAAATTTAATATTAAAATATGGGACACGCCACGTGGCGTGTCCCGGACTTATCTCGGCGGTGTCCCGCGGTGTCCCCGTGTCCTGACACTGCGATTCTTCAACTTTTAGAGGTGTCCGTGCTTCATAGATGCTACTCTTTCAACTTTTATTCTGATCTGACTGTCCGCGTATGAGATCCTAGGGAATAGCTTGCTGATAATTTATTTCACTTAAATTAAAATTGTTTTCGCTGAAGATTCAGTAATGTCATCAAACCACACAGCCTGCCAACTGTCAGCTTCTCTACAGTAGCGTTACCATCTTAGGCGTATAAAGTTACCATCTTAGGAGGATAAAAGAAAAAGTTTCGGGCCAAGAAGGTAATACTATTGCTTTAGCACTGAATAAGCAAAAAGTGTGGTGTTCTAGTTAACATTTAGTTCTGTTACCGTGACAGAGATCTACTTCTACTTTGCCATTGTCAGTACGTTCATGAATGCCTACATTCACACCTGTCTCTCCTTTTTGAGGTTTATGTCACATTTTGTTACCATGCTAGGTGTTTCCGCCACTTTGTTCGATTGTAGCACTGTTGTGGTTATGAAGTATCAAGAGGACCCCATCCCCTCTCCCCTGTCCCTCTTGTGCCTCATGTGTGACTTGCTAATACATGATTAGATTGTATTAATGATCACATGTGTCAGTTCTTTTTTTGATACATGTCTTCCATTCAGTAATATTTTTTTTATGAATGCTTGGATATATATATCTTGGGAGTTTCTGTTTTACCTTTTGGCCTTTGAACTCAAAAGAGTTCCTCCTCAGAATGCTTGCTGGTAGAATAAGAATCATAAGATGAATAGTTCTTTCTTTCCATGGCTTGGCCTTGATGCATATATTCGCTGAAGTCTCTTTTAGATACAATGACACTGTCCTAACCAATGGCTTCTCCTTTGCAGCACATATACCCTTATATCTTTACCCTTTCCTCAACACCACAAGCAAATCAAGGCCGTTTGAGTACTTGAGGCTTACTTCCTTGGGCGTTATTGGTGCTTTGGTGAAGGTGCTTTGTTCTGCTGATATTGCTTTTTATGGGTCATACACATGCATGTCCTTTGTGTATATAAATGTGAAACATTATGATCATTGGAAGTGTCAATCAAGTGCATAAACATCGTGAATTCCTATCCTTTTGCAAGAATTTCCTATGCAGATTTCAACCTGTTACCTAGGCAGTAGGGATGATATTGAAAGAGACGTGATAGGAATAAGTAATCACAATGTATTTCATGTTTCTGAAATTCTAGGGTCTGGTAAGTTGACAAAAGCTAGCAGGAGATGCACAGAGATGATCATGTTTCTTGACCACTTCTAGCTAGCCTACAATTAAACTGATTCATATGCTGTGGAACTTAAAAATTTGACTTGATTTCTTATTGTCCGTTCAGTATCTACACTAATGGACATTGTTTTTGGAACACTAGGTGACCTAGCATCGACAACCCATGGGCTTTTCTGACTGCTTTCTGTGCTCTCATTTTTATTTTGCTGAAAACAATTGAAAAACATAAGATAGAGAACAACCATCTGGTGTTTCCTGAAAAGTGGTTCATTTTAACAGAGTTTCTTGAAGACAATTTCTGAGATCAACAAACCAAATACATTGCAATTTTGTTTTCTGCTTTCTAACTCTGAGGACAGAACTCTTTTAAATAGCTGAAAGCTCTTGGTTGAATTACTAGTTATATATATTTTTTGATTTGCAATATATTATGATGTCAGAACATCCTTGTTTTTTATTCCAGGTTGATGATACAGAGGTTATCAGTTTCCTTCTATCAACAGAAATAATTCCGCTGTGCCTGAGGACAATGGAGATGGGAAGTGAACTATCGAAAACAGTTAAGTGCCACTCGTGAATCCTTTTTTAACTTCTCATTTTAGCCAATGTCCCAGTAACTTCAATGCATCTATTTCACTACAACCACATTATCAGCTAGAGAAAAGCCTAAAGGGGATACTTGATTCTTTTTGCTTTCTACTCGTCAAATTCCTCTTTGGATACTAACTTTCAATACTTATTAGTTTCTCACTTTCCTTAGTCAAAGGTGTTCTATATGTACTTTTATTGTTCTTCCTATCATATTTGTGGCACATCTGGGCTGAGATAAGTATGTTGTAGGTTCCCTGGATGTAATTCTAATACATTTTGGAGTCTGGAGGCATTAACAAACCTGTAATATTGGTCCAACATTGATTACCTGAAAATTGAAATATGCTTGTCTGGATTGATAAAATGTGAATCCAAGATGGGAAAGTGGGTTCCAGCAATAGATACTATAGCTGTTTGCTGTTCCCAACGTACTGGTATTGGGTGATGCCTGGCTTGGTAGAGGCTGTTAGACAATGTCCTAGAGTAGCCATTTTGGATTTCGGACAGATAGTACCTTATAAAAGATTTATTGTTTTGCTAACCTTTGGCAATATGGCTGCTCTCATAATACCACTGAAACAGTGGCCCCCCATACCTGTTTTGCTGGCAAACCATGCCCACTAATCAAAGCCAAATGATTGGGGACAACATGTGTTCTGTCTATCTGTCATTGTTTTGTTAATTCTGTGTTTAGATGAACCATATTTAGGCAAAGGTGTGATTGTTGAGCCAGATACGAGTCAGTGGGCTAAGCTCACACATTGGCCCCTAATTTTTTGCTACAGATGAGTTGTTGCCCATGGTACCTTCGATACTGGAATATCACTGTTTCCATTTTGGTTCCTTTTTAGCTCATATAACACCTTTTCATCTAATGTTCATCAAAGTGTTTTTTAACTCACCTAATAGACTTTGAGGTCCATGTGAGTCTGATCAAATTTATGCTGGCAGGTTGCAACGTTTATTGTTCAAAAGATCTTATTGGACGATGTTGGCCTGGACTACATATGCACCACAGCAGAGCGGTTTTTTGCAGTAGGTCGAGTTTTGGGGAATATGGTTGCAGCACTTGCTGAACAACCCTCATCACGCCTGCTGAAGCATATTATTCGTTGTTATCTTCGACTATCGGATAATTCAAGGTTAGTTTGGATACAAAAGCTATTGAAATCGTAGTTCAATAAAGATGTCCATTGGCCCTTCCTTTCCACGTTACTTGTGGTAGGGAGAATATTCACATATGTACATATGTGATGATTGTCTTTGTGATGCAGGGCGTGTGATGCACTAAGAAGTTGTCTGCCAGACATGCTAAGGGATGCCACCTTTAGTGCATGCCTTCGTGTAAGTAAGGTTTAAAATTTTGATTCTTTGATTTTCTTACATCCAATAGTCCTAAAGTTCTTGTTCTTGATATTCACTGTTGCACCGGCCATTAGTCCAATTTTTAAGTTCTATGGTTTTCATTTCATTTTAAACAAACTTGATGTTTATTGTTGCACTGTAGACACTTTATTTTAGAGTTTATGCTAGTCTGTACCATTCGTTGTAAAGTTACTCCCATTTGTGATGCAAATGAGCATTCTTTGTCCACAATGGCAATAATTGGTGTAGTTTTGATTTATAGGTCGGAATGTCATGGCTTAGTTAGTACTCTAGTTTGAACGTCAGTTTAACATAGTACTAGTCACTGCTGTTTGACCAATAGTGGTTGGTATCGTTGCATGTGGAGAATAGATTGTGAGATTCATAAGGCTATGTTTGGATAAAGTATTTTGAGTGTGTACAGTGAAGGAAGAGATGAAGTGGAATTTTTTTAGTTTCCTTCCATATCATTTTCACCCACCCTAGGAACTACAAAATAGGAAAAAGGAAACAAATGGAAACCTACAGTTGTGCGCTTGGGTTTACGGGAAGGATGATATTAACACTTCAAAAAATTTGTACATGGTAGACTGTCTACTTTCAAGGGATTTTGTAGGAACCTTGCCTTTTTCCTCAATCGATATTCCTACGGATGCTCACTTTGTGTTTTCCATGTTTTCAGGATGATCCAACCACGAGAAGGTGGTTGCAGCAACTGCTTCACAATGTCCAAGGGCCGCGTGGGCCGCTTCAGGCTGGGGGAGGGTTTGACCATATGCTGGTGAACTAAAATGGTATGCAATGCTTTTTGGCATTGCCTCATCTGTTGTTACTTAAACAGGCAGAGAGTACTTCCAGTTTCTGTGAAGTATGGGTGCCTTTTATCTATGTTAGGGTAATTGTTAGTAAGTTTTTATATGCAGAAAGACTTGGGCTAATGTCACAAGAAACCCTTCTCTTGCTTTTTTTGTTGTTTAATTTATAGTAAAGCAAACTGTTTCCTTCCTGTGCTTTTCTTTCTGTAGTGGCCTATATTGTCCACCTTATTTGTAGTTTCTATTGAGTGGTGTTTAGCCTCTTATGTGCATGAAAGAATGTGAGAAGTGGTTTATGTATGGAAATGCTTAGTGACATAGATGTTCAAACGCATATGTATTTGCAACTGTCCGATGTGTGATTTTCACATGCGTGGACACATATCTTTAGCACTGCTCGAATATTATTGCCGGTGTAATTTGATTTCATAGATGTGGAACATATGTTATATCGTATATTTAATTTGACGTTTTTTTGACAATAACTTAGCAGACTCGTGTACCCAATGACTAGCGATTCGCATCGCAGAAATGGTGTTGTGAGGATCCAAAAATGCCCAACAACACAGTTCAAAACAAAACAGTGAAGTTTAAGACAACTCCATAAACACCCTCTCAAAATTATTTTGTCCGTAACTTTTGACGGTTTCTAAACGACATTTGCTTCTCATGACTTCCCCTACGCAATAAAAGAAAAAGCGTAGAAAAGAAGCAGAGTTAACAGAGAAACTTGGGGGTGGGTCTCCCTATCTAGGGTTCTAGGTCTGATTTCTTGGACCCAATTCATCGGCGACGAAGACGGTGTCTACAGCGATTTCTACCTTCAATTTGTGGCGGGACAAGTTCGAGTTGGTGCGGCGGGTCATTTAGGAGAGTCTGCTTTGTGTTTATATCTAACCTCTCAACTTCGATCTCTTCAACCCCTCTTCACAAGTCCGGTTCCGACGGCGTGGTTCCAGGCGGTTTTTCTTTTTTGGTTTTATTATTTTTATTTATTGTTTCTGTATTTTCAGACTGGTAGTATCCGCTTTTAATGTACTGTTTTCTTATACTCTGCATGCATTTTCGTCCCCCCAAAAAAAAAGACATTGCTTCACCCCCAAGTCTTGAATTTTAAATCTGGAAGGACACCACAACGGGGTGTAACTCAAAATATGAAGAGAAATTTTTGGTGCCGGGTGAATACAGCGTGGCAGTGTCCATGTGGTGTCTGAGCAGCTCATCCAGGCTGTCCAAACCTTCTCTCTCCTCTCATCCCACCACTCTCTCCCCTCCCTCTCTCTCCTTTTTCTCTCTTCAATTCCGAGTTGTCCAAAATCGAAATGGACAGCCTAAACGCGCTGAACGGACACCACGTAGTATACAATCAGCAGCCAAAAATTTCTCCAAAATACGATACACTTTGACAGAAGACTCGGGGAAAAGGATAAAAAGATATTACCAAAAGTACCACAAGTCATTAGTCTAGTGGAAATTCCTTGGAGTTTTTGCCTCAAGCTTTTTGTATCGAAATTTTGTACCTCAATTCCGGTGCATTTTTTTTACTGTGATCTAGAAAACTCTTTTCTAAGTTTTCTTCATTGTAAATGTTTACCAAAACAGGAATACATGAAAATTGCCAGGGATGGAGGACGGAATCAGAAATGTTGTTAAGCAGGGGCACCTTTTAGTCATAGTGGCAAAAATTTATTTGTCTAATTAACCACAATAATGAGTAGGGAGAGATAGAGAGAGAAATAAAAATAATAATTGGAGATATAGGATAAAGATTAAAAAATAAAAATAAAACAAAGTTAAAATGGAAAACGAACTAAGCCATTGAGTTTCCAAATATACCTTCATCTTTTTAGCATTAAATAAGAACACTCTTTTCCATGCATTAAAAAAGGAAGGGTATTAATCGAAACTTTCAAGAGTCAACTTAAAATGGACAAATATCTTGGGACAAAAGTGAGTTAAAAAGTGGACAAACGAGAATCAGGACGAAGAGAGTACATAATCATTCGTAACTCCAAAGTTTAGAGTACGCTCTCTTCTTTGATAACCGCACTCTCTGTTTTGGATTTTAGTATTGAAAGTAGTATATGTTTTTTTTTTTGGTAAAAGGCAAAAAAGAAGGGTAGATATAAAAAAAAAAATAGAAATCAATTCCCTTTATTTTAGGGTAAATTACATTAAACCCCTCTAAATTACGACCTATTTTAAATTTTCCTCCTTAAAATTTAAAAATCGACGCTGAATCCACTTAAAATTATACGAATCTTAGATGAGGAACACATGAAACTGTCCATGAAAACAAATGAACAGTCTAGTAATAGTGAACCTGGACTGTTCATTTATTTTCATGGACAGTTTCATGTGCTGAATTTCCAGGATCCTAACACTTTTGATCATAGATGTCAAAGATAGTATGTCAATGGAAAATCATACTCTATTCTCCCCATTCTTCTGTCTCTTTGTCCTATTCCAACGGGATAAAAAATTAATTACTCTCTCCGTTTCTTTTTAAGTGTCATGCTTTGTAACTCCAACTTATTAAAAAGACATCATCATTATACCTTTCATATTAATTTTTTCCTCTACTTTCCTTACTTACCCATCATCATTACATTTTTACTCACTTGCTTTTCAAAATAGAATATACTTTTAGGGACAAAATAGACAATACATTAACTTTTACCCACAAATTTTACAAAATTGATACTTATTAAGAGACAGTCCAAAATGGAGTATTGAACTCAAAATAAGGGACGAAAGGAGTATAACTTTTAATTGATAATTCTATTTATATGCAATATGAATCGTATTTTATAAATCTTGAAATACCCCGTATTAAAAGGAAAAAGAAAGAAAGAGAGAGATGGAAGCCCATAGAAGGGCTGAGATTTGTTGGGATCACCGTGATGTGTAATGTATAATAGATATTTTAAAAGAGAAAATAAATTCTTTACATCGCTAGTGTAAAATATTAGTTTCTTCCAAATCAATTGCATTGTGATGCGTATTAAAATAGTAGTTCTAATTAATAAAATAGAATATGACGATGCAGCGCAATATAATTAATTTGAAAGAAACAAATATTTATATGTAAAAAATTTATTCTCTTTTAAAAATTCACATTTACTCCAAATTTCAAGACACCCCATTGACCCCAACAACTGTCAATGCAGAAGGAAAACAGTACCGAATGATCTCAGTCCTGTCTTTACTCTCTCTCTCTCCCCTCCAACTTTCAAACTCTCTCTCTAAAAAACTCTTCCCCTCCTCCCCAAAAAATGTACTATCCGATCGTCCCCTACACACCGGCCATGGACTCCGCCGACGGCGAGATAACCGACATTTCCGGTTCCGTCAGGGCGGTGGAAAACCTCCTCGAGTACTCGTTCAACAACAAGACGCTACTCGAGGAGGCCCTGACCCACCCTTCCTACACCGAATCGGCGTCGTACCAGCGCCTCGAGTTCCTCGGCGACGCCGCCCTGGGACTCGCCCTATCCAACGTCCTGTTCTTAGCTCACCCCGACCTCGATCCCGGCCAGCTCTCTCTCCTCCGCTCCGCTAACGTCAGTACCGAGAAGTTTGCTAGAGTCGCCGTCCGCCACGGCCTCCACCGTTACGTCCGACACACCGCCACCGCTCTTGATGAGAAGGTAGTGGATGCGTCTAAACATGCCCCGTTGATGTGCAAATTTAGTTGCGTAATTATTTATGTTGTACTGTACTACCTTCGTCTTTATCCGCGGACCGAGGACTTAAAGTACGGAGTAATTTTTTTCCCAAGAAAAATTCCAAATTTCTTCATAAATTAAAAGAACTTACTTACATCTAGTAGATTGTTGAAAAAGTTTTGAATTTTTCTTCAAAAATTTGTAATATTTTGAAGTTCTCGTTTTGCGAACCGGACATTCATTTTCGGACTGGGACGGAGGGGAGTATTTAATGGTATTTAGTCCTGAACGAGTAGGGCTACAAACCATCGGAGCCGAGCTTTCAAGTGTTAAAGCTAGTCTCGTTTGAAGCTGGTCCAGCTAGAGCTCGAGTCGAGTCCAAATTATCAAGTTTATGCTTGGCTCGTTTAGTATTGAGGTGTTTGAGCTCGGTTCGTCCACTGGAGGAGCCTCCACAAATGAGCCGAGTCTCCTTCGTAAATGAGTTTTTTTGTCGTGTTAGCAGAGCGGACCGCTCGATTCATTTGCATACGTACTAACGATTGAGAATATAATAGTAAAAATGTGGAATTTTATTAGTAAGAAAGAAAGTTTGGATGCAGGGGGAAGTTTGAATTTTTTTTTATTTGGAGCAAAGGAACAAAGACAGAGAGAGGGGGGAGAGAGAAATTTAAGTTTTTGTGTAATTTTTCGAGGAAAAAGAGAGAAATTTCCGTGTATCATGCACGTGCTTAGTATATATTCACATGCTTAGTGAATAGTGGATGATGAACTATATAGTATACAACGATAGAGAGATGGATAATGAACGTTAGAATAATCAGTTAGCTAGTCTAGCCACTGATAGTTACGGTTCAAACCTCGTCCAAGTCCAAAAAATAAGTTATTTCTCACTAGTGAGGTTAAATAATTTTTCAAGGCATTTCATAGCATTCATGAACTGAGCAAAAAAAAAAAAAGAGTTTTACTGCCAAGTCTGCGCTGTCAGCATCATACAAAATGAGCCAAGTGCGAGACACGAAAGTTTTCATAAGTTGTGCAATCCGCTAGTTCTCCCTCGAAGAACTCCGGTGAGCTGTGGGTCGGAGTGGCACGGTGTCCTGCTTGCCAACACTGGGTCTAAGCACTAGCAGTAGGACCTAGTTGGTTATTTCTTGAGTTGCTCTGGTTTTTGGAATTGGTTCGTGGAGTCTTTCACATAGTGATTTTGTTTAGATTGTTGTCATTCTTATGATATAGAACCGGGAAGAGTCATAGGGTATATTAAATCCACTTTTTGCAATTTTCTGTATATAGTCATGTGATCTTAGTAGGTTTAATAGCACTTCCCCAATGTAAGGAAATTTAAGATTTTTTAAAGTTCTTTTCCTTGTTTCATTGAGCTTAACTTTGCAACTTTTAGGCTTGGTTTGTAGAGTTTCTCACGTAGTTGATTTTGTTTAGATTGTCTATGTGATGTAAAACTTTTAGGCTTGGTTTGTAGAGTTTCTCACATAGTTTAAATTTCTGTATGTTGTCATAGTAGGTTTAATCACACCTCCCGAATGTCAGGAAACTTAAAATTTTGAAGTTCTTGTCCGCATTCTATTGTGCTCAATTTGTAACTTCAGTTGACATTAACGTTCAAACCTTGAATTTCATTTCTTCAATTACCCGGGCCATACAAAAACTGAAACTCAAATTCAACCAGAAAATATATTCTCGTTTTGTCTCTCTCCATATGTTTAGATGTTGTTTTTCATGTGTATGTGTGTACACATGTGCTCTTTAGAGACTTAAATAATTTAGTTTAGTTTATGATGAAAAATTGGTTCTTGATTTTGTTTAGGTGAATGAATTTGCATTGGCAGTTCAAGAGGAGGAGGATACGGTTGTGCATGGAGGGGATGTGAAAGCGCCAAAGGTTCTGGCTGACATTGTTGAGTCTGTGGCTGGGGCTGTTTATGTTGATTGTAATTTTGATCTGCGAGTTTTTTGGGAGGTGTGTAGTTTTGTTATTTTGTGACCCAAAATTTATTCTGAACCTTCATTCCTAAAATTCTGTTTTTAACAAACAAAGTAAAACAACAGAAATCTTCTTCAATTCCAGTTTATGTTAAGAATTGGACTATGCATTTTTCGGTTTAATTTATGTGGTCATCGGAATTTACACCATACCAATGTCGTAATTTATGTAATCATTTAGTTTAAAGGTGGTGAGCAACTACTATCTAAGATAGACTTCCCAGTTGAATAAATTCACATGAAGTTTTTTCCCAATTTTGCTGCTTTTCTCTTCTTTTTTTCCTTGGAAGTATTGACTACTATGATCTTTTTGTTTGTTTTAGAAATTTGGAAGATTGTTGGAGCCAATTGTTGAGCCCGAAATTCTCCAGAAACAACCACAGCCAGTGACTATGCTTTATGAATTGTGCCATAAAGATGGCAGGCAAGTGGATATCAAGCACTGGAGGAAAAGAGAAAAGGACATTGCAAGCATATACGTGGGTGGGCAATTCATTGCCTCAGCATCTTCCGAGAACAAGGAAAATGCAAAGCTACATGCAGCCAGGGAAGCTTTGAAGAAATTATGCGTGTCTGAAAAAATGGATGTTGATTGCAACTATATCGATGGAACAACAAAGATCGATGGAGCGAAGCAGAAATTACATGAGCTTTGTGGAAAGAAAAGATGGCCAAAACCATGTTATCGGTAGGAATTTATCCTTATTGAGCTGAATTCTTATGGTTTGATGAGTGTGGTCTGTATGGTATCAATATTATGATTGTCCTTCCGTCTCAATATGTCTGTCCCTTTTCACTATTGTGGACATCCTTGAAAAAATCATCCACAATTTCTTATGTAATCTTTTTTAGATGATTTCAAACACTTAGTATACAATAACTAAATGTGATCTTTTGAAAGGTGGAAAAAAACTTGATTGTTTCCTGCGAAAGTAAATTATTCGTTGACTTGCTGCCAAAAAATGAAAAACAATTTGATAGAGAGAGAGTACAGTCAAGTTGCGTGCTTTATTTTGTATCATGGACTAACTAAGCTTTCCTGCTTATGTATCATAATGTTGGCTTGTTGTTTTCCTGAAGATTCTTAAGATGACCAATCCATTTCTGACCTTGTTTTGCTAAGGGAAGGGGTGCATGTAGGATAAAAAAAATGTATCTTGATGGCTAGAAATGTGTAGGGATCAAATTCATACAATGGAAACTCATGTCTCATTGTCTACTGGAGTTTTAGGACATCATGATCAAGGTCTAGTACAAAACATTCTAGTAGATGTAGTTCGTTGCAATGTGTTGAAGTGATGATTTTTCAAATATTTTCTAGAACTGTAATCAACATTTCGCATATATTGGCACCCAAAATGTTGGCGACAATAGGTTTGTTATAATGTGCAAAGTTTTAGGCAAGATATAAAACACATACTGGGATTCTAGTTGTTTACGAGTTTAGCAGCCAACACTACTTCAGTTGGATTAAAATGATTGGGAAAATCTCAAGGCCGTAATAGTGGGAATAGAATGATGGTCTGAGGTTTAAACTTTGAACACTGATATGATTGTTTTGGTTATTCATTTACACCCATGGAATTACTTGAATGTGCAATATGGCTGTTGGGATGAGAAAGTCACCTCCTTTGAAAATGCAGAGCAGAGTATGGAATGGTTAAAAGGGT
>BPLS01000375.1:325957-338793 GCA_019656275.1 Rhododendron kiyosumense | reverse complement strand
AACAAAATTAAAGTCCAAATCGTCTTTCTTTCTTTTTTTGGAAATCCCCACAATTTTAACCACGTCACAAAACTAGAAATCAGGGGGTAATGACGGCCAACACTCAATTAGTGGCAGCACTGACAGGAAGAGAATGATGAAAACCACAGGGCCTTTACGTCATTCCGCCTCCTGATTATTCCCAATTTCCAATTTTCAACAAAAACTTGTGGCCAAAAATTATTTAAAAAAAAAAAGAAAAAAGAAAAGGAAAGAAAAACGAAACCACCCAACCCAGTCTACTCGCTTTGTGGGGGCGGGTGAAAGGTCGAGAAATCGAGAAAATCATCAAAGAAAAAGAAAAAGGAAACCCACAGAAGAGAGAGAAAAACCACCAAAGGAAAGAAATCCTGGAGAGAGAGAGAGAGAGAGAGAGAGAGAGAGAATTCAAGAACAGATCTGTATTATATCTTCTTCCCCATCTTGAACGAGAAAGCAAGAAATATTTTTGATCCATCGTCTCTATCTCTCTCCCCTCCCCTCCCTCGCTCTCTCTCTCCTAAAGCTCGTTAATTTTTTCCGGCCATGCGGAGAGCCAGAGCAACCGCATCGGCCAAGGCGGCGGCGGCGGCGGCTCAGCCGGCGGCCGAAGCCAACGGATCTGGATCGATTAGGTTCCGGGGAGTGAGGAAGAGACCGTGGGGAAGATTCGCCGCGGAGATCAGAGACCCCTGGAAGAAAGCTAGGGTTTGGCTCGGGACCTTCGACTCAGCGGAGGACGCCGCCCGGGCCTACGACTCGGCCGCCCGGACCCTCCGAGGAGCCAAGGCCAAGACCAATTTCCCCGTTCCGTCGTCCGTACTCGCTCCGTATCACCAGATACATCATCAACATTCGAGGGACCATTTAATCGAGCACCGGCTGTACCCGCCGCACCACCAGATTATGCCCCAGCGCCCGACCTCCAGCAGCTTGTCCAGCACCGTCGAGTCGTTCAGCGGGCCCAGGCCGCCGCCGTTGAAACCGGTGGTTGTGCCTCCCCGGCGGCACCCCAGGACGCCGCCGGTGTCCCCGGACGACTGCCGCAGCGACTGCGACTCGTCGTCCACGGTCGTCGACGACGGCGACGCGGACATCGCCTCGTCGAATTCGTCTCGCAAGCCCTTGCCGTTCGATCTTAACCTCCCTCCGCTGTTGGATCACGAGGCTTGTGATGACTACGACGATATACACCTCACGGACCTTCGCCTCTAATCGCGATATTTTTGTTCTCAGTATTTTATTCGGAGAAAAAGAGAAGATGATACATAAAAAAACGTGATTGAATCGAATCGCTTGGTTGTTCTGTCATGTTTGTTTGAGGAGAAATTACCTTCACATCTTTCGCTTTGTCATCTTTAATTGTTAGAGTAAATTAGAGGATTGTCGATGATGAACTTATTATGAGACAATTATCGGGGGGGCTTTAAACCTTTTTAAGTCTCGTGTTGTTGAAGTCAAATTACATGTAAAAACAGAGGGATCAGTTCCGATCCGTTGCGGAGGTTTCCTCATGTGATCTGTTACTCTGATCTCTTTGTTTACTGTATAAAATTTTTATCTGATTCAATGCTAGTCGAAGAAACTTATAATCTTTATTCCTGCTCAATCCGTTGATTCCTTGTGTTTCGTCGACTGTATGTTCTTAGTTATGCAAATGCCTACTTACACATCTGTTGATTTGGGATGTGGTGTTAGCTCTTGGCAGAGTTAATGGTAGTTGCTTGAGGTTTTCAAATGTTGGGACTTTATGTTGTTATTATCTTATGGTATGTTCATTGAATACCTTATTTGTTGTTGATGTTTGCTAACGCCTACCTATGCGTATGTTGATTTGATATGTGATTGATTATCTGTTTGTCAGAGTTGTTGGTGGTTGCAAGATGTATTGAAGTGTTATTGCTTCATGGCATTGTATGGAAACTGCATCTCTATATTATTGCTGAATCCTTTCGTAGAGTAACCGTTAGGTCTTTGGCGGGCAAAATCTTTCAGTCATGGCGCGGAAGTGGGTGCAAATTACATATTGTCAAGTATGAAGGTCATCTTGGTTGGGGTTTTCGGGTGAAGAACAATTGATGAAACTTAACTGATCGGAGGGAAAAAGTTACGTATTTATGGCTCATGTAGTGTTGGTTTGTGCTGTCCGAGGATATGCCAATTGTTTCTTTTTAGAGCGAGTCTTAGACTTCTTTTGTGTATAATCCTACAATGCCTCAATCTATCATTAAATAGTTTGATACTATGGAAGATTCTTCCAGTCTTATTGTAGATGTTTTGTAACTGATCATTGTGGATCCACTTCTGTCTACAAGTAGAAAGTAGCTTGTCCATACAGGTATATCCATCCTGCATCGATTGCATGCAGACAAAAAGATTAGCTCATTAATAATCTAACTGCATTTACTCACAGCCTTTATTTGTTTTCAGATTATACATGCTTTCCGTGTGACACTATCGGTCTCATGCTTTGTAATTCATTTCTTCGTATGAAAGTTTTTCTAGTCGTAGAAACTGATAATTTTGGGTACACAACTTACTCTTTTGATGAAACATATTTGACCGGAGGGGAAAAGTTAGTATTTTTGGTTCATGTAGTGTAGGTTTGTGTTTGCCGAGTATATGACAATTGTTTCTTTTCAGAGCGAGCCTTAGATGTCTTTTGTGTATAATCCTCCAATGCCTCGTTTCATTTTATGAAGGTTCTTCTATACTTATCGTTGATGTTTTGTAACCGATCATTATGGATACACGTTCAAGTAGAAACTAGAAAGTAGTATGTCCTTCCTGCATCGATTGCATGCCTACAAAATGATTAGCTCATTATCGAACTGCATTTACTCATACAGCATTACAGCCCTTGTCTGTTTTCAGATAATATGTGTTTTGAACTTTTGTGTGTAATTTTACGGGTCTCATGCTTCATTATTCATTTTTTTCATATGGAAGTTTCTTCTAGTCTTATTGTATATGCATAGATTCTGATTATTTTGGTTACTCAACTTGCGTATTTATGGTGCATGTAGTGTAGGTTAGAGTTGCCGAGGACATGGAAATTGTTTCTTTTCTGAACAAGTCTTGGGCGTCTGTGTACAATCCTACAGCCTCATGGTATCACTAACTCGTTTCATTCTATAGAAGGTTCTTCTATTCTTATTGTAGATGTTCTGTAACTGATCATTATGCATATAATTTTTGTCTACGAGTAGAAAGTAGTATGTCCGAACAGGTATATCCATCCTGCATTGATTGCATGCCGACAAAATGATTACCTCATTAGCAATCTATCTGCATTTATTCATACGGCCTTGGTTTGTTTTCAGTTTATTCGTATTTTGTCTGTAATTTTACTGGTCTCATGCTTCGTTATCCATTTCCTAATATGGTAGTTTTTTCTTCAGTCTTATTTTATTTGCTGAGAAACTGATCGTTGTGGTTACAACACATACACTTTTGTCTGTATGAATACTGTTAATATGTCCGTCAATGCGGATGCAGACGAAATGATTAGTTTTGTTAGTATTCTAACTGCTTTTAATCTATCCTAATCTGCTTTTACTATGGGTTTCGGATTTTTCCTCCCGTGTTTTCATGCTATTAATTCAGAATTTAATCTATATTTCTGAGTTCCATCTTCCTTGTAAGCCATATGCATGTCTTTGAACATGTCTGTTTATGCAGGCAGAATCTTTAGTATCAACATCAACTATTGCCATGAACTCTACTAATTTAGGGTGAATGAAGTTACGAGAATAGGAAAAACGTGTCCCTTGGCTACGCTTTTCGAGATGGGTGGACTTTTATTAGTAGGAGGTCGTTTGTTCTGATAATCTAGTACCTTGAAGAAAAAGTAGGACGTCGTTTGTTCTGATAATCTAGTACCTTGAAGAAAAAGTAGGGAACTGAACTCAACGTTGAAATCCACCCTGGAAGCTTCTGATTGTTTTTGGTCATCTCTTTCACTCTTTTTCAACATCCATGATTCGTTATTGTAAGCTTATGTATATGTTTCGGTTTTTAACTTGTTGGCATGCGTAAACTTGCGGGGAGACTCACATGCTTGCAGCCTTGTTTAGTGAGGGAGGGAATGATACTCAAGTGGGTGATGTACCTATTTTTAAGATGGAAATAGCTCCTTTTATGTCAATGATTAGAAGAACAAGTCTCTCAATGGTTAGGTTTCTCGTAGATAAAAACATGAGCATCCAAATCTCTTTGAATCTTCTAATAACTGCCAATTTCTATGCTTTTACTTCCTTTCTACTAGGTGGCACTGTAAGTTCACTGGGTTTACGTGCTGCTTTTTGCATTACCAGTTGCTGCTTCACTTTGTTTGTCATCTTTAGGAACTGAAGAGCAATATTCAAGGCTGAAACACGTCTTTAAGGCTACTTGGAGGAGCGCAGCGCCAGGGTCTTGCAGCTGGCCTGAGTTTTAGGTAATTACCTCCTCAAGGTAGTGTTTTTGTTTCGGATATGTGGTTAGATTCAGATTTTACTTTTAAAATTTGTGATTAATCACCTGGGACTAGCTTATTGTGGCTTCACTGGTTTGGTTTCGGGGATTTAGCTTTGATTTTAGTGTATTTTTTGTGGGATTAGTTACCTGTGAGTTGCATCCACTGGTTTGGTTTGGCCAACCTTGTTTGGTTAATACGTAGGTTATGGAGGACCATGCTTCCCCCTTGGCTGATTTTGCTGATTCATTTGTCAACATCACATATAAAATACAGACCCCCATTCTCGCCCCTCATCCAGCTTTGATGTGGTCACCGTTGTTAGGTTGGCATAGGGGCATTCATATGCATAATATTCGGTTGCCATTAATACAGTATGGGTAGTGTAGCTTTTGCACGGGTTTGGCGTGTATAGAGTTTTGGGTGAAGGATGAGTTAGTGCCACAGGGGCATAGGCTTTAACCGTGATATTAACTTATGGTTTGCTTGGATTTGTGTGAGTATATTGAACGGTTCTTGACACAGTTGCGGTTGCCTGGATTTGTGTGAGTATATCGAACGGTTCTGGACGCAATTGTCGGGAGATGTTCCAAGACTTATTGGTGTGAAAAGGACATTAGCTGGCTCTAAATCTTTGCGACTTCTGCTAGTCTTATCATTATTTGATATGATTGAGGACAATAGGTTTTGCTATTTCATCTCTTTTCTCATCTTCTACTCCCCAGCGCCAGCACCATTGAAATGAAATCCTCTTCCCGGTTTTTCTCTCCCCTCAGACAAACTTCTTGGGTCTCTCTCTCTCTCTCTCTCTCTCTCTCTCTCTCTCTAGTACATACCTACATATTCTTATAGGCTTAGATCTGAGACCAATAATATCAATCACTCGACCAGTTTCACGGGAATTTGGCAGAAAAAATAAAGGTGAAAGGTTAATGCTGGCTTAACCAGTGAGATGAATGCTTTGAAGGGGCTTCCCTCTTTCCTTTATTGGTCTTCTATTTATCTTTCACTTCTTCGGAAATTTTTGAGGGTGTGTTTGGATTCACAGGAATTTATGGATAGGAGAAATATGAGATGGTGATGATGGAGTGTTCGTGGAAGTTCCTTATCATTATCCTTTTCCTTGTAATTCCTTCGCAAATCCGTGATCCAAACATAACCTAAGGGTCTTAATGGACTCTGAAGCATACATGAATATCCCAATCTGCGTAAACGTCATTAATGTGTCTCTCCTTGTGAGATTTGTAGGTTTATTATCTAAAGAGAATCTCCTCAAAGTTCCTTTTGTTGTTGAACTGTTCGGATTGTCAAATAGACACACATGATTGGTTTCATTTTCCCTCATATGAGGGACTACATAAGAGATCATCTCACATAAAAAAAGGACTCATTAGGGGAGAGTCTGGAAGATTGGATTCTGTAGATTTCAATTGCCTGCATAAGATTGGACAGGCTAATGCCAGGCCCAAAATAAAAGTCTCATACAGCCCATTGCCTGGATTCCTAACAATTCTAATGCCAGGCCCTAGGGAACGTATGGGTTGTTGTATACTTGTATGTTGGTGATAGAAGACTCAAGACGCTTGTCTTGTGCCAAACGGTGTCGTTGGTGTCAGAACAAAGATGATGAACATTTTGTTCTATGTTGGTTTTTTAAAGCTGAACCGAAGAAACGGGCCCGGTTTGATATGGGTTTTGAGGGAGGTTTTTGAGAGTAATGAGTGAAAAGAAAGATTGAGAATTTATTGAGGACCGTACGCAGGGGTTTTAAAATCCAAAACAAAAAGTTGTTAATGTTTCTCCCTTCATCTTAGTTTCCTTAATTTTCTCCGCGTTAATTCCCAATTCCTAATTCGGTATCCATCCCAATTCCGTATTCAAGTGATTACCAATTTCACATTCAAGCAATGTGAAAATATATTCCTTTAACATTCCCTCTCACATAGAGTTCGTTTTTTGAGGTTTGTTGGCTGTAGCATTTTTGAGTGTTCATTATCATGCAATCTGTTTATTAGGTATGACATTAAGGGATGTGGATTGTAAATTTTTAAAATTTGGATTTGAATAGGCTTTCGTTATGATACCATGTAAAAATTTTATACTCCATTCAACTCATAAAATTAGGTCCCGTTTCGCTAGGATTCATATTTTTTAAGTACTTATTTTTTACTTTGCGAAATATGTTATTCTCTCACCATTCATCCCCTTTAATTCATAAACCATTTTCCGCATTCTATAAAAATGTAGTGCAAAAACCATTTTCCTAATTTCTCTATCCAAACCAATCTTTTGTAAATTGGTCAGAAGCAAGAGTGATTGCTTTTACTACTCGTACTACTTTTTAGCAGTGGCACCAGCTGGTTTTACCAGTAGTTTTAGATGCTCTGAATGATAGTTTAATGTCAAGCTCAAATGAGTGTCTTTCTTTTTGGGTTACCTCTCACATGCATACTATAGTCTATATGGGGACAAAGGTTGATGATTTGCACCGAACCAGCTTTTATAATACAGAGAGAGAGAGAGAGAGAGAGAGATAGAGAGAGAAGCAAACCCATGTGGCAGTGAGCATCTTGACCAATTTGCTCAGATGACGGTTCCACTATACACGTTGCATATAAACTATAAAGGGGTCCCAGTACCACCACCGGTTTTACGGTGTATGATTGCTTTGTTAGTACTCAATTAATCTTTAACTTACCTATTCGGATCAGCTTACGTTTATCTTGACTAATTTTGAAAAAGCGATCTCACTGTTACTCGGGATTATTCCAAATAAAGTTTTGTATGAATTGATCCTTTATGAGTTAATAATAACACGTGAGAAAAATTAAATTTAAAATTTTAAGAGTAAGTAAACTCCAAGTTACAGGTCCTGACTACTCGACCAACCCGGGGTTAGTGGTCTGCTTTCATATGCAAAAGCTATAATATGTGGGAGATGAAGCAGTTGAATTCCAACTGGCTGCATCAAAGTGGGACCATCTTATTCTAGCTTGTCATCTTCTTGTTAGTTTGGGCTGTTTTCCTTGTGATGTCTCTGTTTATATCTATGAAGTTCTTTAACCGAGGATAGGGATTTTGATGATTCGAGACTTGTACGAGATATAGCTCTTCGTGAAGAGTTGAGTTTTGTTCACCCTCTATTTAGGAGGGTGAACGAATATTATCCTTCTTCGTATTAATTAAAATTATATGGATCCCACCTAAAAATGATGTCGATCGGCCTTGAGCATCCCCAAGATGCCTAATTTTTGGAACACCCCAATTTTTTTTAGTATTTGGGTTGGGTAGGACTTTTATTAGGAAATGCTCAATTCAAGTTTCAGAAGTTAAAGCCCCAGTCTCTTGAGCATTAATACTAAGGCAATAAGACTTTCTATTTATAAAAGATTCTTTGCCTTCATTGTTTCATTCAACTAGCGATGTGGGACTATAGGTGAGAGGCTTTGTTTGTTCCACATCGACAGAGTAAAGGCTCAAATGGCAAAGTGGATTTCATACTATAGTTTTGGCTTTCTTTGACTGTTTTTTTTTTCATAAAAATTGTCAAGCGTTCAGGGCACTATTCTTAAAACAGGCTTTGGGCACCCAAATGCCTTGGGCCGGCCTGGGTGAGACCTACATAATTTCAACTAATAAGAGAGAATATAATATTCATCATCTTTTAAGGAGGGTGAATAAAATTACACTCCTTTGCGAAGGGGAGAAAAGTGAAAATTATGCAGTGGACCTTAATTAATTCGGCCAACGATGTTTGATTTGGTTCAGTTCATCTACTAGTACTTGAGTGAACCGAATCTTTGTTTTCTATTTGATGATAAAAAAATCAATGATTAATTCACATTTTAAATTCAAAATCTGTGTAGGTTAGTTGTGGTGTTAAGTAATGACCAAAGTAAATATGATGCACGTTATATCTACGCTTTAGGCCTATTGGGTTATTTTAAAATGTACACTGGTAATTTGTTGACCCATTTTATGTTATTCAATCTTTGCAGGGTTCGTATTGAGTCTCAATTCTTATCAGATCGGTCAATTCTTTAGACTATCTTTAGTTACTTTTAGTTTCTACAGTACCATTTACGTAATTTATAAAGAAATCAGTTCGATTGGTTATCCATAAGTGGTTGATTCAATAATCTAATTACTAATTTAAAATGTTGAATCAAATTTAAATGTAATTTACAAGACATTTTATTTCTACACGGTTGAGTTGATTTCTCTTTTTACAACGATTGACAAACAACCAACTTCTGTAAAACGAATGGGTGAACAAAATTGTAGTCATTAACTTGAGAAGCTAAGAGCTGATCAAAATAAAAAACAAAAGGCTGAGAAGCTTACCCCGAGGCATATGGCCGGATGAAATAATACGGCAACCAGAGGGATTGTATGGACTTGGGAATGTTGTTGAGGGGCGTACAAATTTGATTCGTCCATTGTTCGGTTAAGATTTGAATAGTTGATTGTCAAGATGAACGGTTGGTTCGGCCGCTCTGCACTGCTTTACAGCAATTCCGTATCTAAGAGGTCAAAAGGTCAAAATTGACAAAGACAAAATGTTCTAAATCTTGGGCCGCTTAAAGTTCGCCCGGCCATTAACTGTAGAGCTCCGAGATTAGTCGACGTGTTCGTAAACTGATCCGGACATTCGATGTATAAGAGTAAGAAAAAGAACTCGAGAAGCTGATTCATCCCGTTTGACCTCCACTATCTACGGGCAAAATCCATCCACCGCGCCACATTTCATTCACTGATTGGCTCTTCTAGCCTTCGACTTTTGCGCGCCCAAATATTTCCGTGACTTCTCCAACTTCCCAACCACAATCAACAACAAACCAATTTCTCTCTCTCTCTCTCTCTCTCTCTCTCTCTCTCTCTCTCTTCCTATATTAACATTTACACACATCGATCAGCTTCCAAACAATCCTACAGTGATCTCTCTCTCTCTCTTCCGTTTCTGCCATGGGGGACGAAGGAGAGGCATTCATAAACAACAGGGACAACAAACCCTACTCCCGCAGCGTCTCGCATGCCTACGACGAATTGCACAGCTTCAGGTCGTGGCTCCGATGGATGTGCGTCGACCAATCCAGCACGCCGATGACGTGCCTCTCGTGGTCCGTGTTCGTCGTCTTCGCCGTCGCCATCCCCTGCCTCTCGCATTTCCTCCTCGCCTGCTCCTCCTGCGACGCCAAGCACGAGCGGCCCTACGACGGCGTCATCCAGCTCTCGCTCAGCGCCGTTGCCACGCTTTCGTTTCTGTGCCTGTCGAGGTTCGTGAAGAAGTACGGGATCCGGAGGTTCTTGTTCTTTGATAAGTTGTGCGATGAGAGCGAGACGGTGAGGAAGGGGTACACAGAGCAGTTCAATGTATGTTGATATTTCTCTAGCTTTTTCTTTTCATTTATTTTATGGAGTAATTTTTTGACTGTGATTGAATTCAAATTCGACATTCTGTGATAAGATTTTGTGTTTGGAGTCTCAAATTCAACATTGTGTGATAAGAATTTTGTGTTTGGAGTCTCAATTTCGAATTGAAGTTCAGCCTCCATTAGAGTTGGTAATCAAGCCGAATGAGCTGAGCAGTTAGAGGTTTGAGCTTAGCTTGAAAATTTAAGGAGTTTCAAAACATGATCTAATTTAACTTGTTTATGAGCTGAGCCGATCTTGAACGGACTTTAATCGAGGCGAACTCGAGCAGACCAGTTAAATTTTTTTTTTCAAAATTATTGATGTCTATGATTAGGGGTGCCGATCAATAGATTGTTCAAACTTGATTTGAAAGCTTAACGAGCTTTATAGTATGTTAGGAGGCGAGCCAATCTCAAACGAGCTTTAACCGAGCCTAATTGAGCCAATCTCAAACCAATCTCGAGCAGCTTGAAAGTTTTAAACATCATAAGGTGAACGAGTTGAACAGTGACCTATTCGAGCTTGGCTTGAAAGCTCAACGAGTTTCAAAAAAATGTTAAATTTTGGGTTGTTAATGTGACAAACCGATCTCAAACAAACTTTTAACCAGTGAACACGAGCTCAAACTTGAAATTCGAATTGACATTGAGCATCCATTGATATTACTTTCTCAGTTTATGCTTTAATTGTTTGCAGAGTTATTGAAGATCCTATTCTTCATCCTCATTCTCTCTTTAAAATATTGAGTGAGACAACATTTTAGTTAGATTTTGGTTTTTGGAGTTGCAGTTGAAGTTTAGCGTCCATTGATATTAATTTCTCAATCTGTGTTGGGGATTCTTTGTTGAAGTTAATGATCGAGATCAATAGATCATATTTGTCAAAATCGTGCTTTAGTTGACATTAATTTTTTCAATTTTGTTTTGAGAAACAATTTCTGTTGTTAATTGTTACTGATGTAGAGTTCCCTGAAGATCCATTCATCTCCGTGCGCGCCCGCACATAGCATTTTGTTGTTTCGAGTTCGAATGGAAGTTGCGATTCTATTGTTGTTTGGAGTTCGAGTTGGAGTTGCTACTAGCTAATTGCTTATGCTCATCCCTGTTGTCATTATTTTTTGATGACCAGCAGATGTCTGAGCCAGCTTGCACCCTTGTTCGTTATTATTCAAAGTGCTTTCACTTATTATCCGTCGTTGTAATTGATGCAGAGGTCAATGAAGATCCTCCTCATCTTCGTCCTCCCCTGTTTTGCGGTTGAGTCCGCATACAAAATCTGGTGGTACGCCTCAGGTGCCTCTCAGATCCCCTTCTTGGGCAATGTTTACGTGAGCGACGCGGTAGCATGCATCATGGAGCTCTGCTCCTGGCTTTATCGGACGGTGGTGTTTTTCCTGGTGTGCATCCTCTTCCGCCTGATATGTTACCTGCAAATCCTACGGTTGCAAGACTTCGCTCAGGTGTTCGAGGTGGACTCCGACGTGGAATCGGTGTTGAGGGAGCACCTTAGAATCCGGAGGTATCTGCGGATCATAAGCCATCGGTATCGGGCGTTCATCTTGTGGGCACTGCTATTCATCACAATCAGCTTGTTTACTTCTCTGCTGATGACAACACGGTCCAGTGCTGAAGTGAACATTTACAAAGCCGGTGAACTTGCGGTAAGATTGTAAACTTATATGGCTGAAATTCATATCGAATTGTTATCTGTTTCACGGTCAGTCTCCCGAGGAGAATTGTGCATTAGTTAGTTAGCTGACAAGCAACACGTAAAAGATTTCGTTAAAGTCTTATGAGCTGAATTCAGTTATGAATGAGTTTCTTGACAGACCCCAAGCGATAATATGAATTTGAGGTGACTGACATTGGGACTTCAGACTCGATTTTATTTTGTCTCGTTGGAATTCATATAGAAAATGGCATGTGCAAGGATTGCGAGCACCATTTGACATGAAATCAAAACAAGGAAAGTTCTGTATACCAGTCCCTTATTCTATAGTACAAAGGCATTGGTATCGGACACCCTTAGAGCCTCACATCTCTGTGGAAATTATGCATTTGATAGTTGATGACATAAACTACCGCATAAATTTTTGGTTGTTTGGGAATAGACTTTTCTTTTGTTTTTTCATATCTCGACAAAATCATATGGTCAAACCGAATAGCCCGCGCACAAAATCTTCCCAATGAGCTTTTTGTCATGGGACTCAGACCCATGACAAAAGTGGAACATGCGAATTCAGAACGGGAATCCCTTGCTTTGGTAGATGGCCTTATGAGATCAATCAGATTAAGGCCTCTGGTATCTTGGCGTCAATCTACCTGAAGAAGTGCCAGTTGGTGGCCTTGCTAGGCCTAAAGCTTGCATCCGAATTGGCTAATTCACATGCTTAGACATCAGTTTCACAGTTGCTATGGCATTTGTTCATGCTTGATTTGAATTTGTCTGCGTGCAGCTCTGTTCTGTAAGCCTTCTTGCTGGGCTCATGATATTACTGCGGAGCGCAACAAGGATCACGCATAAGGCCCAGTCTGTCACGAGCCTTGCTACCAAATGGCACGTATGTGCAACGATAGAGTCGTTTGACACAGCCGACCCCGAGACTCCAATGGCTCAAGGTCAAGGTGCTGTTAGTCGCCTGTTTCCGGCGAGCACTGATGGATCGTCGGATGGTGATGATGTTGGGGATGAAGAAGACGAGTTGGACAACACCAAACTAATCCCAGCCTATGCCTACAGTACAATCTCATTCCAGAAAAGACAAGCCTTAGGTCAGTTGTGCCCTTTTTGCTCTCCCATTCATGAGAGTTATTCAGTGCCTACGACCCAACCCTTCAAATTGTGAGAGGTCAGTTCGTGTCTAGGCACTGAGTAATTTTTTCCCATTTCGAGCTTCTCTAAGGGCACATAAAAAGGCTCATTAGAGATGCTCGTAGCTACTAAAATT
>BPLS01000375.1:285475-310607 GCA_019656275.1 Rhododendron kiyosumense | reverse complement strand
GATAATTTGGAAGATGAGTTTGCAAAGGTTCTCTCTCTCTCTCTCTCTCTCTCTCTCTCTCTCTCGTGCTAAGGCGATATTATGTCACGTCGTTGGTAGTATTTACTCAGTGCAGGATCGTCTTATCTTTACCTTTGTTTCTCGTTTTTTTGTTTTTTCAAAAGGTCCAAAGGGAGCACCATTTACCGGCGGGAGATTTCCCGAATGTCGAGCACTTTAGGGAGGTATTGAGTGGTTACACCATTGACAAATTTGAGAAGTTGAAGCCTAAGATGATACAATCTGTTGATGACATGCTTGGCTATGACATCCCGAACCTCCTAAAGAATTTCCGAAATCCCTATGATTAAAGGCTTCAGCTGATTCAGATATCTACAAAATGGTGGCTTAGGCTTGTAGCTCATGGGTGAGTGTAATCGTGTATTTTTGTTTGTTGATTTTCGAGAAATACTTTTGAGGCTTCACTCAGATTGCCATTGTCTCTTTGTCATGTGAACAGGCTAGATAGAAAGGTGAAATTATGTTCCATATGTAAGTTGGCATTCGTCTAGTTTTGTAGAGAAGTGATCTTTATTCAATTATTGTAATGATAAACGTGCCGAACGAGTAAGTTTTTGTTCAAGTTTGATGTGAAAAGATGGAGTAATGAGCTTCAAATATGTTACCGTTCAATATTGATTTGTTTTTGAGACAAGTTAATCTCAAGTAAGTTTTAATCAAACCGGTCTCGAGAAGGTTGAATTGGAATTTTTTATATGTCCTAGACGAACAAGCGGAGGAGTAGGAGGTACAGGTTTGAAAACCTCGAGCTTCAAAATTTGACAAACGATGTCTGACTATACTAAACGAACGCAAGCTTGAATCGGAATATGTCCGTTTTACTTTATGCAAGACCCTGAATTATGAGAAATTTTTGAATGTCGGGTGGGTATCACGTCATCCGGTCGACGTGGTGTCCGAGCAACACATCCGGGTCGTTCATAAGTGTATTGGACGGCCTAGATTGAAAAATTTTCTCTTCTTATTCTAACACTCTCTCTCCTCTTTCTCTCTCCTTTTTTTTTTCTCCTCTAAATGAGCCGTTCAAAACCGAAATGGATTGTCAACGAATGCAAGCTCGAATCGGAATATGTCTGCTCTACTTTACGCATGCAAGCTCGAATCGGAATATGTCTGCTCTACTTTACGCAACGCCCTGACAAGAAATTTTTGGATGCCAGGTGGGTATAACGTCATCCGGCCGACGTGGTGCCCGAGCAACACATCCAGGCTGTCCATAAGTGTATTAGACGGCCTAGATTGAAACACTCTCTCCTCTCATCCCAACACTCCCTCTCCTTTTTCTTTCTCTAAATGAGCCGTTCAAAATCGAAATGGATTGTCCGGTTGCGACGAGCGGATATCACGAGGTACCCTCTCGGCACTGAAAATCTTCTCCTGAATTTTGTCTCCGGTTTCGATTCCACGGCCAAAGTTCTGGACGCTTCTAAAGCCAACTGTACCTTGATTACCTAATCCGCTGTGGACGAAAATACCCTCCTTTATTTTTCCAAACAATTTCTTCACCCAATTGTTAATGAAAACACGAATTCGTATCCACGCCCTAAATAAATGGGAAAAAAAAAAATCTATGTAATCCTTTTTTGGTTGGTACACCATTTTTTTTTCCGGTCAAACGGGAATTCATAAAGACTTACGAAGCAAAGTATCACATTGAGAGTACCAACATAATAAACATAACAAGGAAGGAGAGTACCAACATATTCTTCCGTCCCGATTTGTTTGTCCCTTTTCACTATCTAGAATCTCTTACAAAATTGTCTATATGTTTTAATCTATAATGATTTTTATATGCAATATGAATCTTGTTTGATAGATCTCAATTAATTGTATAATATGATATTTTCAAAATTATATAAAACATTATAAATTGTGAGATATAGACAAGTTTTTGGAGGACACGTATTTCAAATTGGACAAAAACTGGAACGGGGGAGTAATAAACATAACAAGGAAGGAAGATAACAACTAAACCTAGTCTAAAACTTGCCTAATATTCAGGCTATCTCTAAGAATAAACTCTCTCATAGCAATGGGCATTTCCATAAGGAATACAAGATTTCATCTTGTTCAGCTCCCCTCGAGCAAGATAATCTGCACATTGGTTGGCTGATCGGTAAGTATGGCCAATTGTAGTGTTGGTCCGAGCCATGAGATGGTGGGCTTCATTTATCATCACGCTTTGGGGATGGAGTCTTGGATTGCCTTCATTCATCAAGTTCATAGCATTGAGGGAGTCCAATTCTATCTTCACGTTTTCTAATTTCCTCTCCAAGATATTTCAAAGCCCTTATGTACACTCCATATCTCATCTTCCAAACTCGAAGTGAAAGTACCCTTGCCGTAGTAACCCATGATCCAATCGCCGTTATGATCTCTAAAAAGTCCTCCAAATCTTCCTCTTCCATTAGCCTCGTACCAGCACCCATCTGTGTTAAGTTTGATGTCACCTGCAAGTGTTTTGGACCAAGAGTTTAGGCATGCAGTAAGAGGGCCACTACGGAGAGAGGACTTGAATGCTCGAACAATTTTTTGGGAATAGGAAATAATTATCCTGGCATTGACAAAAGGAAGTATGCCAATATTTTCAAAACTTTTCTTATTTCTATCCTTCCAAATCTGCCAAAGAGTAGTGACAAAAACAACATGCCATGGGATACCATTTCCAATTCCCACCTCTCTGTTGCCTCGCATATTAAGGGATATCCACTCAAAACTTGAAGTATCCATGTCCCCTCTCATTAAGTGGCTAGAGGGAATGCAACTCCAAAGCTCCTTAGCTTTGTTGCATTCTCTAAATAGGTGAGTGATGTTTTCGGAGCAAGTATTGCACCTTGGACATAAGTCCAAGGTTGCCATACCTCTCTCCTGGCAGTGGCACAAAGATGATTTGTTGGATGGCTATTGTGAAGGATAAGCCAGATAAAAGTTGAGTTTTTCAGGCATTTTGATTTTCCAATACCACTTTCAACCCTTCAAATCCATGTCATTTTTGTTAATTATATCATAAACAACAGAAATAGTAAAATTTCCATTCCCAGACCCCACCCATGTAGGGTGATCAGCATTCTGAGTGTATGTTGGAAGGTTGATAGCATTGATAGCCTCAAGGGTGTTAACATCCACATATTGGGCCATCTCATCCTGCATCCAATTCTCATCCATAATCAGAGCCTCTACCTTTTGGGTAGAGTTAGTATGTTCACCAGGGTGGAAGAGGGCCAGGGGTTTATCCCCACACCACCAATCATGCCAAATACTAATAGATTTTCCATCTCCAATAACCCATTCACTCCCTTTTCAAGGACCCATTTAGTAGCCACAATTCTTCTCCAATTGTAAGATGCTGGCCTATTTCTAGGCCAAGATGATATAGAATGATTGTTCATGGATATTTATCCCTGAGAATGGTAACCCAAAGGCTGTCTTCCTCTTGGTTAGAGATTTTCCATCCAAGTTTAGTGAGGAGAGCCATATTTTGGTTTTTGGCTTTTTTGAGACCCTAGCCACGACACTCCTTGCTTTTGCAAACCTTGTCCCACTTGACAAGATGAATTTTCTTTTGTCCAGGGGATTCGCCCCATAAAAAATTCCTGTTGATCCTGTCAAGCCTCTCACAAATAGAAGTAGGCAAATGCATAGTTTGCATAGAATAGCTTGGAATGGTAGAAGTAACTGATTGAACTAAAGTAGTCCTACCAGATAGCATAATAAGAGTATTAGAGACCCAACCAGCTAATCTATTCTGAACTTTCTCTATAATGTGGTTAAAATCTTGTTTACTCACCCTTTTATGAAACAGAGGCACACCGATTCGAAGAATCAATCCCACTCGCTCCACCACTTTCCTACCTTTCATTTTCTTTTGGAGTAAGCTTGTCTGCAGTCGCTCAATGGAGACTGCATCGTCAGGTTTTGCCAATTTTCGGGTTCTAAAAAATTGATTGAAATCATTCACATTTTATATCTCAACAAGACCATGAACCACCACAAAAATCACGTCAATCGGGACTCGCTAAATACAATTTTTTCATGCATTAATTTATCTTAGAAAAAAAAGTTGTTGATACACTGAATCTGAACTCTTATCTCAAAAAAATAGAGTACATGTTAACCAACTCCAATCAACGTCATTTTTGGCATGACCATCGCTGTTGACACCCGAGAAGAACCCACACTGTGTTGTTACTCCGGTGGGTGGCTAGGGGTAGCTTGGTGGATGCCAGTGGTGGCTGATCAGTGGATGCTTGGTGGTTGATGTCTGTTGGTGGGCGGAGATGGTGGGGCGACAGAGTTTAAAATTTGTTTTGGATTTTCTTGAATCGGGTCTAGCCTACTTTGGTGATTAAGTTTTTTGTTTTGTGCTTCATGTATTATCTAAGCATTTTTAGGTCCTCGGGTGTTTGGGCTTTGCCATTTTGGAGTGTTTGGATTTAACCCATATTCTCTCTCTTTCTCCTTATATAAAATATAAAATGTTACTTTTGCCACTTAAAATAAAACCCGCAACAAGCCAGTTCCCTTTCCTTTTACCCCAAGCAAAGATTTGTCTCTCCCGCCGTTTTCTTCTCCCCTCCAAAACCCTTCACCCTTCACCCTTCTCTCTCTCTCTCTCTCTCTCTCTCTCTCTCTCCAAGTCTATACTTCTCTTTCTTTGCCAATACAGCAATTTCCTACAATGTCGCTCTCCAGGATTTTGTCTCGCTACCCGAGAAACGTATTGGGTCAGTGCCGCAACTCCTTCGTAATCTCTAGCCGACACCACCCGCTTCCAGTCCCATACAATCAATTTCACTCACTTGGCGAATCTCCTTATAAGGTACCCATTCATTAATCATAATTTTGCATCTCAGCTTTAATGCGCACGCGAGGGTTTTGCCTCGGTTTTAGGCTTCTGTTATCTTTTTGGCGCGTGTATGAAGACCTCAATGACGAAGTTCTGATTTTTCAGTGTTTTCCTTTCTCGTTAATGTGGGTCTTATCTAGTTAATGATTTCTTTGTCTAACTTTTATAATTCTTTTTGTGGCTTCGATACAAAGTTTGGTTTTTTTGAATGGACCCGGCTTTTCTGCAGTCCAGTTGCTGTTCATCTTAATGGTCCATATTTAAAAAAAAACTCTTTCCGGGAAGTCGGCTTGAATCACATGAACGGCTCTCAGGAGGGAAGCCAGATTCTTTTGGAATTGTGCTCTGCTCCATCAATTGGTTTTAGTAGGGTTCAAAGGATTTCTCTAGTCTTTACTATATATTTGAGCAATTCAATATCTATTTGCGGTCTTCCGGAATTTTTCATTGCCTGTTAAACGTGGTTTTAATCTCATACTATCGATTTCTGCCTCTGTAAATTTGTGAATCTTTTGTGACCTGGATATATATCAAAGTTTGAGTCTTTTCACCTCTACTTGGAGTTGGAATTGTGCACTAGTTATGGTGAAGCTTTTATCAAGGGTTTTTTTTCTTCTTCTTTTCTTTTCTCTCTCTCTCTCTCTCTCTCTCTCTCTCTCTCTCTCTCTCTCTCTCTCGGTGTGGTAGATGAGGTATAAGAGATGATATTTGGGAGTCATAAAATCTTAAATAGCACGTTGAGTAGAGACTTGCATCCGGAGCATATATATATGTTTGAAAACCTTCTTTTATTTGTTGTTGATTTGAGCTCACAATTTGGTTTTTCTTGTTCAATTTCTGTAAAATGTCAATATCATTGCGCACAATGTTGGTGTCATGTAGTTGAATAAAATGAAATTGAATTGAATTTCACCGTAAACAACTTGGCCTCCGAGGCACAAAAGCGCGCATGTCTTTTCTTTTTTGATATCTCACGCATGATTATTGAATGTTTTCACGTCTTTGAATCACAAAAGTATACCAAATTATTAATATATGTTAACATTTCAGAACTCAAGGCCTCACGGTTTGCAAAGCGAAATCGAACAGTTTAAGTAAGTTTTACAAAATCCTTTCCAAAAAAAAAATCTTTGGTGTTTACACTAATTTGACATTACTTCCTCGAATCCACTCTAAATATGTTTTCCCGGCCAAATTAGAAAATATTTTGCTTCGAATTTGTCCACCATGTTGTGTGTCAATGCAGGGAAGAGTGAATATTAACATTCGGATACACTATAGATTTAATTTAAAGTACTTTGTTGTGGTACTTGTGACTTTGTCAAATCCAAGATTTATTTGAGAAGGTTTTATTTCGTTTTCGTCCCTCATTTACCACTTAATTGTGGTACAATGGAGATGGAAAGATTGCGGCTTCACAATTTTGTTCAAAACATTGTGTCAGGGCTCGGTTGATGAACTCTCATTTAAGTATAAGATTTCGCATCGTGGCGCAAAGTAATGGAACATAGGTTCATTTACGACTATGAAGTTCAATGCAAAAGCTAACGTATCATTACTCTTGCAGTCTCACACTATTTCTCATGCTTGGGTGCAATGGCGCAAACACGAGAGAGCACCTTGTGGTGTGGTTACACAGAAAATGCGCTCCTGCCCCATGAGCTAGCAGTACATGCTCTGCCTTTTTGTGTCATAACTGGGTGATCTAAATGCATATTCCTATTCTGTTTCAGGTGATTGGCGGCCAGGTTTCTCCGTTCCATCACTCATTGCCGAATGCATCTGCATTTCAACGATTTGGATTCTCATCAGTAACGTCTCCTGAAAACGCTGAGAGGGAGAATTCCTCGGCTGCCAAAGGAGCGAGTACAGTAGAGA
This sequence comes from Rhododendron kiyosumense, assembly GCA_019656275.1. Taxonomy (NCBI): domain Eukaryota; kingdom Viridiplantae; phylum Streptophyta; class Magnoliopsida; order Ericales; family Ericaceae; genus Rhododendron; species Rhododendron kiyosumense. Next base: position 303,823 of record BPLS01000375.1, on the reverse strand, counting down.
ACAATGGTGCCAAGGCAAACACAAGTGGAGATGCTGAAGCTCCCGAGCAAAGAGAGGTGCCCATTTGTGAAGGTATGAAAGTTACGAGGATCAGAACTTGTCCCAATGATCTGTTAGAACAATGTTAGGAACACAACTATAAAACATAGCTCTAGATTGACGCAACTGCATCCATAGTCAGTTGATACATGTGGGTCCATATACATCGTGCAGTTATGGACACAGTGGCGTCCGGAATTGTTTTCCTAAATTTTTTGAATCTATTAAAACGAGGAGAGGTGCTAAACGAATTGCAATTTTTATTTATTTATTCAGACTCGTTGAAAGAGTTGACCATGGAGGATCAGGTGAAACATGTGACAGAAGAAGTAGAACTCCTAAAGGGGAAGCTGGAAGAGATTGAAAAAATGCAAGAGAAAGTTCAACGCACTTGTGAAGGTATGGGCAACGCCGCGGAAAAGGACAGACAAGACATAAGTTACGCAGTAATGGTGTCCGGTCTTGCATTTGTGCTTGTTATGTTTTCTCGGTGATGTGAAGGCTAGATAGAAAGGTGAAAATATGTACCATATGTGAGTTGGGGTTTGTCTCGTTTTGTGGAGCTGATAAACGTCCGTAGGTTCCACCCTCGTAGTAAATTTTTTGGTAATTATGGGATCACTTTATGGTAAGATTCATACCGTTTCAACCTAGTGAGGTGGATAATATTCACTTCACTTTGTGGTAGTATCCATACGATTTCAATCTAGTAAAATGGATACTGTTCACTTTTTTTAAGGAAGGTGAACAAATTAAATTAATGTTCACTTCGTTACCGTTGCATGTTCGATACCATTACTTAAAACCTTGGATGATGGTATATATATAATGATTTTTTTGTCTAAAGTTGGATTGATCTTTTCATTCCTTGTTTGGTTTTTCGAATGGACCCGACTTTTTTGCAGTCCGATTGCAGTTCATAAACTGTCCATCTTTTAAAAAATAAACTCTTTCCGGGAAGCAGGCTAGGATCACACATGAATGGCTCTCAAGGGAGAAGCTAGATTCTCTTGGAACTGTGCTCTGCTCCATCGATTGGTTTTAGTAGGGTTTAAAGTATTTCTCTAGCCTTTGGTGTATTTGAGCAATTCAATATATTTTCGCGGCCTTCCGGAATTTTTCGTTGCCTGTTAAATGTGGTTTTCTCCATGAAAGAGTTGACAACAACACTTGGACATTGATCTTACCCTTCTCGAGAATAATCGTGGACATGGCTTTGAGGGTGGTCTTCAGGAGGGCCACTCTGAAGGTACTGGACAACAACACTAGAGTCCGACTCCACTTGGACATTGATCTTACCCTTCTCGAGAATAATTGTGAACCCTCTATATATTGCCCAAATTTCAGCTTCGAGATAGCTGCTGCAATCTCCTTTCCCGTAGAATCCAAGGATCCAGCGGCCACTGCTGTCGCGGAAAACTCCCCCAAATCCAGACTTGTTATTTCATTCATAGTAGCATCCATCTGTGTTAAGCTTGATTTCACTTGTCAATGGAAAAATTTATTTCTACGTTTTGCATATCGTATGGTTTCTCTTCGATTTGTGTATCTTGAGTAGCCTAGCCATATCCGTGAACTGATTTTTAAGTACTCTCTCTCTCTCTCTCTGGTGTGGTAAATGATGTTTGAAAACCTTCTTTTATTTGTTTTTGGTTTGTGCTCACAATTTGGTTTTTCTTGTTCAATTTCTGTAAAATGTCAGTATCATTGTGCACAATGTTGGTATCATGAGTAGTTGAATTGAATGGAATTAGACTGATCTAATTTCATGGTAAACAACTTGGACTCCGAGGCACAATAGAATGTCAGATGATTATTGATCTTATTCATTTTAGGATTTGGATTTTGGACTCTATCTCTGTGCACGGTCCTCAATAAATTTTTTTCTCTCTATCTCTCTCTTCTCATTACCCAAAATCAAAATCTAAAATCCCAAAACGAACAGGCAATGAATGTTTTCACGTCTTTGTATCACAAAAATATACCAATTTATTTATTTTTGTTGGAATTTTTGAATGGATTAGGGATCCTTTACTTCCCATATTCATTGTGGGAGTTTTTTCCCCTTCATTGCTGCCATTCAATCCCATATTGAAGAGGGTGCACCATTACAAAGGTCCTTTGCTGCCTATAAAAGGACCAGCTTTCTTCACAATTCTGCACCAATTCACAGAACAAATCTACTAGCATTCTGATATAGTGTGAGAGAGAGACAGACGCTGAGTTTGTTCGTCAAGACGTTCTTCGGTAGTGTTCCGACGTTCGTGGTCCGAGCCGGATCAATCCTGGGAGATAGACGCCGAGTAACCTCAACACCTTCCGGTAGGCGGTGAATCTGTTTTAAGGACACTGTGTGAAACACGGGTTTCGGTTCACAAATCCATTCAGTATTTCGGTTTGCATTTCTGTTTTGTCATTTCATTATGTTGTAATTTTGTTCATATGTAAATGTAATAGAATTCGTTCTCTGGATTCCCAATAAAAACATTTTGGATAACAATTTGGAGACAATTTTAACATGTATCAAGGCCAGGGAATAAGGCTGACATAGATCAAAACTTAAATACATGGAAATCCCCTATGGCATCCACATTTCAGAACTACTCAAGGCCTCACAGTTTTTGCAAAGCGATCGAAATTGAACTTTAAGTAAGTTTTACAAAATCCTTTCCAAAAAAAATTCATTTTATCTTTTGTGTTTTCACTGGTTTGACATTCCCTCCTCGAATCCGGCCACTCTAATATGTTTTCCCGGCCAAATTCGAAAATATTTTGCTAGCCCAGTGAGCTAGCAGTACGTACATGCTGCCTTTTTTTGTCATAACGGGGTGATCTAAATGCATATTCCTATCCTGTTCTAGGTGGTTGCCGAATGGTTTGGATTCTCATCAGTACCATCTCCTGGAAGTACCGCAAAGGAGAATTCCCCAGCTGCCAAAGGACCAAGTACAGCAGAGAACAATGGTGCCAAGGCAAACACAAGTGGACATGTTGAAGCTCCTGAGCAAAGAGAGGCGCCCATTTGTGAAGGTATGGAAGTTACTCCATCTGTCCTAATTTAATTGTCATTTTTGGAGTTCGTGTCACTTTTTAATTGATTATATATATCTTGTAATTTATAATATTTTATGTGGATTTAAAAAATATCGTATTATAGAACAAATCGAGATCTATCAAACAAGATTTATATTAGATATAAAATTCATCACAAATTTAAAGATATAACCATTTTTTTTATCCAATTAAAATAGAACTGAGACAAGTAATCAGGACGAAGGGAGTAATTACTAGTCATAAAGAGGATTCAAGTTCAAATTTAGGATCCCTCTGTATCTTGTCCCAATCTGTTAGAACAATGTTAGGAACATAGTTATAAAACACAGCTTCAGACACAACTGCATTTGGAGCCCACATACATCGCACAGTTATGGACACAGTTGCATACGGAGTTGTGTTCCTAATCTTTTTGAATTTGTTAAAAGGAGGAGAGGTGCTAAACGAATTGCATTTTCTGATTAAGATTCGTCAGAGGAGATGACCATGGAGGATCTGATGAAACTTATGACAGATAAAAGCAGAACTTCTAAAGGTGAAGCATGAAGAGATTGAAAAAATGCAAGACAAAGTTGTGCGCACTTGTGCAGATATGGTGGATGTCGTGGACAGGGCAAGACTTGAGTCACAGTACGCAAGACAAGAGGTACAGTACATAAGACGAGAGTCACAACACGCAAAGACCGTGGCTTATACAACATTGTTTTTCTTCTATTTTTGGCTTTTTATGATCATTTTTTCCTTAGTAAAAAAAATTGGTTTTTATTAGTTTTGCATCAAATTTTTGTGGATTACTGATTTGTTTCAACGAAAAAAATCGGAAAGGTAATTTCTTTTACTTGTATCCAAATGTTTTTGAAAATATTCAAGATAAAGTCTGATATTTCCAAAAATATTTGGATAAAAGTCAAAATTTTTTAATTTTCTGAATAGTCTCGACAAGACGAACTAACTATCCACAAATGTTTGACAATAGACTAACAAACGCAAAAATAAAAAATAAAAAAATAATTGAATAAATGCAAAACCCAAAAGCCCAAAAAAGGCTAAGAGACAATACCTGAGATACCATTTTCTCTTTGTCATGTGAAGGCTAGATAGAAAGGTGAATTTATTTTTCATATGTGAGTTGACGTTCGTCTCATTTCGTTGAGAAGTTATATTTATTCGGATTTTAATGGAGCAGATAAACGTCCCAAACGAGCCGAGTGAATTATTGTTTAAACTTGATTTGAAGACATAATAAGTTTTAAAAATATGTAATTGTTCAAGCTCAACTTGTTTGTGAGAGAAATTGATCTAATCAAACTTTAGACAAATTTAGTTCTTAGCCAAATTCGTCTACTCCACAGCAGTCTAATTTATTGTCATTAATAAAAATCAATGAGTACAAATATTCACTTACATCAAGTAAATCATAGTGGATATTAAACAATTATCCAAAACAAATGTATTATATAAATATTGGATTGAGGCACAAATACCTCCCTATCTTTAAAGAAATTCAAGCCCTCTGCTGTTGGATGAATCTTGAATCACTACTGATGTAGCAGAACTCCCAAAATGGCTTGTCCCCTCCAGAATCCAACAGCCCGACTAATAAGTGGTATTAGCTCAAACCACCCTGCACAAGTAGATTGAGCCCAAAGCTCCACCACGGAAACACTATTGCGTTTTGCCCGGTAATCTGTCTGTAACACTAATGTGGAAACACAAAATATGGAGCAACATAGGAGAAACATTGATCACTGCCTGCCTTTGGCTCTAAGCCTTAGGCTTTTGCTTGTCATACATACTCAAAACTCAAAACAACCACCATGCATATTTTGAGTTAGTTGCATAAAGTAAAAAGTAGTGTATCAGCTAACTCCTTGATTTTTTTTCTTCTTTTTTATCGGCAAAATAAATTTTATTAAGAGGAAAAGGGAAGAGAGATCCAACCAATAGTTGGATAAACACCTAAAGGGCAAAGTCCAAACACCAAGGGCCTAAAAGCCCAAATACAACATTAAAGTTCACATCCAAAGGTCTACACACCCAGATTATTACAGCCGACACTCATAAAAGGGTAACCCATATTGTGTGGTGACGGTATTTAATTTGGGGCAAATGACAACCCAGGATATGTTTTTAATAATTAATACATTTTAAGGACATACTAAGAACATTTGTTAATAAACAAAATATCCTTGACGAGTATTAATTATCAAAACACATTATTGGCCGTCATTTTCCCATTTATTTGTGGAGAGCATCCATGACGATGGGCCGATGGCATATGATATGGGAGTACCCAATAATTTGCTATTTCTTCTCTCCCACGTTTTTTTTTTTTTTTTTTTTGTGGTTAAAATCTCCCACGTCTCTTCTCCCCTCCAAAAACCTCTCTCTCTCTCCAAGACTCCAAATCTATACTTCTCCTTCCCTGCCTATACAGCAGTTTCCTATAATGTCGCTCTCCAGGATTTCGTCTCGCTTCCGGAGAATCGTATTGGCTCAGTGCAGGGACTCCTTCGTAATCTCTACCGGCCAACACCGCCCGCTCCCAGTCCCATCCAATCAATTTCACTCACTTGTTGAATCTCGTTATAAGGTACTCCGCCATTAATCAGAATTTTGTATTTCGATCAGTTTTAACGCAAGCGAGGGTTTTTCGAGGGTTTTAGGCTTCTGTATCTTTTGGGTGCGTGCATGAGGACCTCAATGACAAAGTTTCTTTTTGGTGGGTCTTGTCTGGTTGATTATTTCTTTATAAAGTTGGACCTTTTTGTAGCTTGGATACAAAGTTTGGTTTTAAGGAATTGTGCTCTGCTCTATGACTCTATCGAGTGGTAATTTTAGTACGTTTTAAGGGTTTCCTTTGCCATTGGCGTATCAAAAAGTCTACAAACACTACTCTAAAACACAATTCCGAACACAATTGCATCTGGAGTCGTTGGATGCACGTGAGTTCAGAGTTGTATATATTTAAACTTGTGTCAATAGCATTGTTCTGGGTGTATTTGAGCACTTCAATAACTATTCGCGGTCTTCCAAATTTTTTTGTTGCCTGTTAAATGAATGTGGTTTTAATCTTTTACTATTATATGTGATGTCGGTCAAAGTCTTTGAAGTCATTCAAAAAGATTGAGTCGATCAAAGAGTCTAATTAATTAAGTTTAGAGGTGTCTTTTTAAATTCTTAAAAAATCTTCCTAGTTTTTAGTAGTCAACTATCCTTATTTACTTTAAATTCTAGTCTAGAAAATTCAAGTTTATGTTTTCTATGTTAATTTGGAGGGATGTTCCGACAAATCCTATATAATCCTTTGATGGGAATGAAATTAGTAGTTTTTGAGTGTTGAATTAAAATAGCCTTTGACTTGTAAGAAGATTTTTCTTTTTGTTACTCCCTCCGTTCCAAATTGAAGGTTCGGTTCGGTTTTCAATGTAAAATTTAAATTGTTAATATCTTTCAATCTACAATGATTTTTATGTGCAATATGGATCTTATATGATAGATCTCAATTAGTTCTATTATACAAAGTTTTGAAAATCTTTAAAGACATTGTAGATTGGAAGATATTAACAATTTAAATTTTGCATTGGAGACCGAACTGAACCATCAATATGGAATGGAGGGAGTAACTCTTATCCTTTGGTGGATTCCGATAGGTAGTGAGTTTCCCATTTCTGTATCTCTTAGGTGGATTCCTTAGGGTGGCCGGTGAGCGGCCCCTAGCCCTGTATCCCTTGTTAAATCCTCGGATGGTGTCAATTTCTATCCCTTGGGTCCCTATCTTGGGTGGTGAGCTTTACCCTTTTTATCCCTTCATAATTTTTTTGTTGCCTGTTAAATGTGGTTTTAATTTTATATCGAATCGAAGGTCTTGAAGTCAGCTTTCATTTGCCACCGGAATCACCTAATTAAACCGATTAGTACACAGAAAGTTATGACCATTTGAGTAGAGGTGGGTCACTCCGCCGATGTCCGTGGTTATTCCTAAGGTTGTTCTTGACCCATGTTATGATTCCTTATGTAGCGACCCGTAATTTTGGCCCGTAATTTTTTTTTAAGAAGTATTGTAATTATTAGTAAAGGCGTGACACATGGAAATACGAATAGTGTTATGGTTACTTGATTGGGGTTAATGTGATGTCATTATTTGTGAAAGAGAACAAGTGTTATTAGTGGGTGCATGTGTGTAAGTGTGGGTGAGTAGCATGGGATAATTTTCCCTCTTTCTTTTCCTATATCAGCCGACACATTCACACACACGTCATATCTCTCTCTCTCTAACTCTCATCCGGCTCTCTCTCGCCTCTCACCTCCCCTCAACTTCTCTCCTCGATTTCATCTTCTTAGAACAAGATTCCGGACAAAGTCCGAGAATTAAAGTCGTTATACGGAGCGCGGGCTTTCCGGATATCCAAGAAAAATCATGATCGGACCACGTGGGAGTTCGGTTGACTTGGTCAAAGGGTCGGGTTTTGCTCAAAACCCGTGAGGTAGGGATTTCTTACTCTTGTTCAGCGTTTATACGGTGTTTATGTACCTAGATCGTGCTTTGTTTCGTTGTTTGAGGTTGTCTATTCCATTTCCGAAAATCTGCAGAACAGAGCCTCTGTTTTTGGGGTTTTACTCCTCCTTAAACTCATGATTGAATTTTGGTTCCTTCATATGAAATAGAGTAGACTTAGAGCCCGTTCTAATGCCGCTAGAATCACTCGAATCCGTTGAGAATTGAATTTATGGTGATTTTTAGAAAAATGGTCTGTAATCTGTCTCGTTTTCTGGGTTTCAGCCCACTTCGAACGGCCATAACCTTCTCGTCTGATGTCCGTTTTATACGAACTTTATATCGGTTCGAAGGTCTTGAGGTTAGCTTTCAATTGCCACCGGAATCGTCTTAAAACTCTTAGTATACAGAAAGTTATGATTGTTTGAGTGGAGGTGTGTCAATCTGTCACGCAGATTCGTATCGCTTTGGTAAATGCCTATTTAACCTTCCTTGGAGTCCAGATTTGACTAGGGTTCCTTCATACCTTTTAAGCTTCATTCACTTGCGCAACTTTTGGGACTAGAATCGCTTAAAAATATTAAGAACTCGATTTATTATGATTTTTAGAAGATTGCCCTGTAATCTGAAAGTCTGGGCAGCGCACGGAGCTGCGTTTTTCATTGTTTGTTATGGTTAAACGATGCTATTGGTTGTGGGTCCTTATGGGTCTAAAAGATTGGTAAGTTGGTGAACTTTTGGCGTTAGAATCATTGAAAAATATTGAGTATGGAATTTTTAATGAATTGTCGAACACGGACTGCTCTCTTGGAAAACTTTGGTCCGTTGATCCTCGTTCGTCTGTTTTGACTCCCAATCACTTCTAACACATTTTGAACGTCGTTAAACCATCCTTAAGCTTGATTACTCGAGTTCCAATGAGTTAATGATCATTTAAATTCCTTTGATGCCCGTTAAGTGTAATCTTAGCGTCGTTGTAAATGAAATACGTGATGTAGGATTGTTTAGGAGTACCGAAGGCTAAGTGTGACGTTGTGGAAAATATAGTTGGTAGACGTGAGCTTTTCTAGTGATCCAAGTGGTAGCATAGTAATGCGTGTCAGCGTAATTTGCTTATCCTTCGAACTCTTTTGGCTCTCGTTCCATGAGATCTAAGTATCAATCTTAGTGAGTAGCATGTTGTAGAGTGGCTATAGAGTCGGTACAATATTGTGATGTTTTGTTATGATTGATCGTTTGGAATATATTGTAATGTGATTGTCGATGCGTGTTTGACCTATAAGTCGGTTTGATTGACGTGATCTATTGCGTCATGAGATTATGAGAAGTATTTGCTGAAGGGATTGTGTGATTGTTGGGATTCGAGTGACTGTAATTGAGAATTGGGATGAGGAAATGCTAACTGCAACGCAAGAGGTAGAAATGCAGAGTTGTTGAGATTACGAGAAGTGTTGAAATAGTTGTGAACCTATTGTGAGTACATTTGATTGATGTGAGTTTAATAATATTTCTACATGACAAGTGAACGGTTAGGAATACTTACAAGCTGTCGGGAACTCTTTGGCCGTTGTCTGTCTTCCGTTGTAATAAACTCATGTTTCTCATGGTTCACTTATGAAATTCATTCACTCTAGATGCATAACTCATCATATTTTCCTATAACTTGCGTATAGATTTCTCTACTGGGCTAGTGTAGCTCAATCTATTCTTTTCAGGTATTTAACAAGGAAGTTGGCATGGCGTGCATTGTGTGCCTATTGATCGTGGGTTTCGAAGGTATAAAAGAGGCGACAAATTGGCATTTGTTTGAAATTAGTATTCAAAAGAATGATTAAAGTAAAATGTAATATTATTTTGACATTTGTATATCTTGGGCTTCGAGCTAGGGTTGTAACGTTTGAATTAAACTTTGAGGATTGGGGGAAAATATGTCATTTGGGTATTATCGGTATTTCATTAATGATTTTTATTATTTGAAATGATTATTATTTATGTTGAAAATCGAGGGTGTGACACCTTACATGATCAGAATATGTTTAAGTCACTCTTGAGCAAAATTATTTATGCCCTAATGAATCGTTATTTGATATTGTCTTTTAGCACTCTTTAAAGCGTAATATCAACGGCGTTGGTTAGGGAAATGTACCGTGAGGGCGATAGAAGTACTATGGGCTATAAGGGATAAAGTGGTGAGAGTTAGGAGTAGACATGAGCTTATCTAGTGATCCGATGGATAGTATTGTGACTCGTATCCTCGTGTCTCGTCTTGCTAAGCTCCATGATTCTTTTGACACTCGTTCTATAAGATTATGGTTTAGAACCCAGCTGGTAATGCGTCGAGAAGTCGATCGTGGTTTCGATATGTAGAGAAGGACGTTGTGATACACTTAGAGAAATGACATGAACTTAAGGTAATTATTAATGTACGATGTGACATGTTTACGAGTTTGTATTATAATGTAAATTTGGGAAATGTTACTTGCTTGTATATTGAACGATGGCTTACATGTGTGTATGCTTGAATTGGGAATTTGAATAAAGGGCCCGCAACGCAAGGTGTGGTAATGCGGAAACCCAAGTGAAGAGAATTCACTGTCACGCAAGGGGTGGTAACACAGTTGAATGTCTCTCTCGGGTGAAGGGAATTCACTGTCACGCATGAGGTGGTAACACAGTTGAATGTCTCCCCCGGACAAAGAGAAGTTTGATTGATTGTTAGAAGTTTATGTTGAAGTTTGGATTGTTTGACGTTTGGGATCATGGCTATTGATAAAGAGAACGAATGATTGATTCTATCAAGGTTTTACTAAAGAAAGGATTTGGATTTTGAAAAGAGAATTTTTACTAAAAGATGCTTCGGTATTCTTGAGCGAATCAACGAAGCATGACCGGCGACGATCATGAGTTTTTCTTTAAATTGTTCTTGGAAACCAAAAGGAAAGTTTTATTAAACAAAGCTCTATGATGAATGGTGTGAAATGAGGAAGTGGTTCGTGGCATTCAATTGGAAAGTATGAGATGATTGAACCATTATTGTTATTTGTTTGGTTGCTGTGAGTTTTATTGCCGCTTCTAGTCGACGTGTTGATGGTTAAGGTTACCTCTGAGTTGTTCGAAATCCCAAAGTCTAATCGTTTGTTCATTTTGGTAACCCCTCTTGTATCTAATGTTTTTTTTTATTGAAACTCATTCTCACTTATTGCATGTTTCATCCCATTTACATATAACTTGAGTATAAAATTTCCTACTGGGCTAGTGTAGCTCAACAAAATCCCTCTTTTCAGGTTTTAAATGCTTGGCAGTAGCTTGCATTGCATCGTATACTCAGTTTGGAAGACAACTTGGAAGCTAATGAAAACTAGTTATTTGATCCTCTTGTATATTGCTTACTTTTGTTAAAGAAAATTTTGTCACTAATTCATCTTGATTTTTCCTTTGGTTAAACCGTTTGTAATTTATTGACTTGTTCATAGCTGTATGTAAGTCAATTTGGGCCGTGGTGCCAAAAATGTATTTAATTAAATTTGGGGACTTCGTTTGTAAAATAAACAGGTGGGAACTTCCCTTTGGGTATTAGATATCTTATGCGAGGGTCGTTTATCGAAATGGTTTATTTATTTACTTGAAAATCGAGGGCGTGACAGAAAGGTGAATTTATTTTTCATATGTGAGTTGACGTTCGTCACATTTCGTTGAGAAGTTATATTTATTCGTATTTTAATGGAGTAGATAAACGTTTCAAACGAGCCAAGTGAATTATTGTTTAAACTTGATTTGAAAACATAATAAGTTTTAAAAATATGTAATTGTTCAAGCTCAACTTGTTTGTGAGAGAAATTGATCTAATCAAACTTGCCTTGAGTGGTTCGCTGATTCTTTCAAAAACGTCTTTGAGGGGCTCGATTCTTTCAAACCAAACTCAAATCACGAGAACATACAAGATTTTTACGTGATTTAGACAAATTTGGTTCTTAGCCAAATCCGTCTACTCCACAGCAGTCTTATTTATTGTCATTAATAAATCTCAATGAGTACAAATATTTATTTACATCAAGTAAATCATAGTGGATATTAAACAATTATCCAAAATAAATGGATTATATAAATATTGGATTGAGGTGCAAATACCTCCTTGTCTTTAAAGAAATTCAAGCCCTCTGCTGTTGATTGAATCTTGAATTACTACCGATGTAAAACTCCCAAAATGGCTTGTCCCCTCCAGAATCCAACAACCCGACTAATAAGTGGTATAAGCTCAAACCGCCCTGCACAAGTAGATTGTGCCCAAAGCTCCACCACGGAAACACCCTTGTGTTTTGCTGGGTACGTAGTCTGTCTAACAATAATGTGGAAATACAAAACATGGAGCAACATAGGAGGAACATTGATCACTGCCTGCCTTTGGCTCTAAGCCTTAGGCTTTTGCTTCTCATACATACTCAAAACTCAAAACAACCACCATGCATATATTGAGTTAGTTGCCTAAAGTAAAAAGTAGTGTATCAGCTAACTCCTTGATTTTTTTTCTTCTTTTTTATAGGCAAAATAAATTTTATTAAGAGGAAAAGGGAAGAGGGATCCAACCAATAATTGGATAAACACCTAAAGGGCAAAGCCCAAACACCAGGAGCCTAAAAGCCCAAATACAACATTAAAGTTCACATCCAAAGGTCTACACACCCAGATTATTATAGCCGACATTGATAAAAGGGTAACCCATATTGTGTGGTGACGGTATTTTATTTGGGAAAAATGACAACTTATGATGTGTTTTTAATAATTAATACCTCTTAAGGATATACTAAGAACATTTGTCGTTAATGAACAAAATGTCCTTGACGGGTATTAATTATCAAAACACGTCATTGACCGTCATTTTCCAATTTATTTGTGGAGAGCATCCATGACGATGGGCCGATGGCACATGATATGGGAGTACCCAATAATTTGCTATTTCTTCTCTCCCACGTTTTTTTTTTTTGTTTGGTTAAAATCTCCCACGTCTCTTCTCCCCTCCAACAACCCCTCTCTCTCTCTCTCTCTCTCTCTCTCTCTCTCTCCAAGACTCCAAATCTATACTTCTCCTTCCCTGCCTATACAGCAGTTTCCTATAATGTCGCTCTCCAGGATTTCGTCTCGCTTCCCGAGAATCGTATTGGCTCAGTGCAGGGACCCCTTCGTAATCTCTACCGGCCAACACCGCCCGCTCCCAGTCCCATCCAATCAATTTCACTCACTTGTTGAATCTCGTTATAAGGTACTCCGCCATTAATCAGAATTTTGTATTTCGATCAGTTTTAACGCAAGCGAGGGTTTTTCTAGGGTTTTAGGCTTCTGTATCTTTTGGGTGCGTGCATGAGGACCTCAATGACAAAGTTTCTTTTTGGTGGGTCTTGTCTGGTTGATTATTTCTTTATTAAGTTGGATCTTTTTGTAGCTTGGATACAAAGTTTGGTTTCAAGGAATTGTGCTCTGCTCTATGACTCTATCGAGTGGTAATTTTAGTAGGTTTTACGGGTTTCCTTAGCCATTGGCGTATCAAAAAGTCTACAAATACTATTCTAAAACACAACTCTGAACATAATTGCGTCTAGAGTCATTCGATGCACATGAGTTCGGAGTTGGATATATATTTAAACTTGTGTTAGTAGCATTGTTCTTGGTGTATTTGAGCACTTCAATAACTATTTGCGGTCTTCCAGATTTTTTTGTTGCCTGTTAAATTAATGTGGTTTTAATCTTATACTATTATATGTGATGCCGGTCAAAGTCCTTGAAGTCATTCAAAAAGATTGAGTTGATCGAAAGTCTAATTAATTAAGTTTACAGGCGTCCTTTTAAATTCTTAAGAAGTCTTCCTAGTTTTTAGTAGTCAACTATCCTTATTTTCTTTAAATTCTAGTCTAGAAAATTCAAGTTTATGTTTTCTATGTTAATTTGAAGGGATGTTCCAACAAATCCTATATACTCTTTGGAAAATTCCATGTACCCAGAAAGAGTCACAAGAAATTACTCCGAATTTGAAAATCAATGGTTTAGATTGACTTTAAGTGAATCTGGACCATTGATTTTCAAATTCGGGATAATTTCTGGATACTCTTTCGGGGTACCTAGCACTCCTCTTTTTAACTCTTCTTATCCATCGGTGGATTCCGATAGGTGGCGAGTTTCCCGTTTCTTTATCTCTTAGGTGGATTCCTTAGAGTGGCCGGCGAGCGGCCCCTAACCCTGTATCCCTTGTTAAATCCTCAGATGGTGTCAATTTCTATCCCTTGGGTCCCTATCTTGGGTGGTGAGCTTTATCCTCTTTATCCTTTCATAATTTTTTTCTTGCCTGTTAAATGTGGTTTTAATCTTATACTATATGGTTTCTGCCTCTTTAAATTTTTGAATATTTTGTGACCTGGCTATCAAAGTTAGAGCCTTTTTTTTCCTTGTGCCGATTAATTTGAATTCTTTTCGTTTGCCTATCTCAAGTAGTCGTATCGGCGAACTGATTTCCAAGAATTTTGCTGGAAGAGCGAATATTAACATTCCAATACACTCTACAGATTTATTTAAAAACTTGCTGTTTCGTGACTTTTGTGATTTATTTAAGAACGTTCTGTTTCAGGTGGTCGGTGGCCAGGTTTCGCTGTTCCATCACTCATTGCCGAATGCATCTGCATTTCAACGGTTTGGAGGGAGTAGGGCCAGCCATAGGGCAACGCCCAAGAGTTCCGTGCCTAGGGCCTCCAAATTTTGGGGAAAAAGTAGGGCTCCCTTTATATAACAATTACATTTTTTTTTTGTTCGCAATATAGAAGTAGTTCCATTGGTCATTCCATGGTGTAACGTATTCTATCCCATAGAAACTGTCTGAGTTCGAATCCCAGATGGAGGTTGTCGGACCGTTTTTCTACCATCTCTCTTAAAACCAATTGGTGGTAGGAAAGACTTCAATTAAGTCTTTTATGGCATTCGACATTGCACGCGCAAGTCTGTTTTTAGAACGGTCGTTAGGAGTGGCATTGTGTAACCAAATCCATAGGAGCACTCCAAGCCCAACAATCCCTCCCTCATGATGACGCTCCCGCGACTTGAACTCATGACTTCCTGGCTCTGATACCACTTGTCGGACCGCTTTTCCACCATCTCTCCCAAAACCAATTGGTGGTAGGAAGGGCTTCAATTAAGTTTTTTATGGCATTCAACATCGCACCCGTAAGTCTGTATTTAGAGTGGTCGCAGGGAGTGGCATTGTGTAACCAAATCCATGGGGGCACTCCGGACCCAATAGGGGTTTTTTTTTTACAGTGCTTATTTGCCAAAAATATTGTTGTTCCTACGTTTCAAACTAAAGTCAAAGAGGATACATAGCAGCCATTGAAGACAAAGCATTTCCAATGTTAAATGTGAACTAAGACAATTATATAGAATAAGTGTTTTTGTTAATTGTTTTTTAATTGAAAATATATGTAGGGCCCCACTCAACCATTTGGCCTAGAACTTCCAAATACATTCGGCCGGCCCTGGGAGGGAGTACAGTAGAAAACGATGGTGCCATGGCAAAAGCAAGTGGAGATGCTGAAGCTCTTAAGCAAAGAGAGGCGCCCATTTCTAAAGGTATGAAAGTTACTGGTTAGAAAGATGAATTCAATTTCTGTTAGAAAATATGTTTATTTTTTTGTGATGGTCAATCCAATAATATGAATGCAATAAAATTAAAATGCAAATCATGGAAACCAACGAGTGTGGCACTCTGAGACGCCATTAAGGTATCCTTTGAGACAAGATTGAATACCCCAATTCTCATCATATAGCATTAGGTTGTGTTCTTTTAACCTTAACTTGAACTTAACTTCAATTTTTTTCCCTTTTGAAACTTAAATAAAAATTAATTAAGTTCATCCATTCTTCTAAACTTAAACTTGATTGCCTAATAGACACACAATCACAAAATTGCCCTTCCATTTTATAGGATTTTAACTCATTGAGGGGTATTTTGGACATTTCACATAAGACTTAAGGCTTATTTGGGAAGGATGGGAAATAAGTTAAGTTTAAGTTAAGGGTAGAAGAATGGACTGAATTAAAAAAATAAGTTAAAGCCAAAAGAACGCAGCTTAGTGCCATGTGAATGCAGATAAATTAAATGACTAAACATAATTGGCAAAGTTGAAACTTCATAACGTTCCACAAGAAAATCATTTCCATAGACATGTGGCATTCAAAATGTTGAAACAAGGAAATCTGTCTCCAAACACAACTTGATTGGAATCCCCCCAAAGTAGCACTACAATTGGGGGACTTGACGAACCAAATTTGTGTTTGCAGTCTCTCAAATAAAAAGATTCGAATGGAAGAGAAAATCGCCACACAAAATGAATGAGGAGCATGATACATATAGACTAAACACTGAGCCTAGGAATAATCACCGGAGAAAGGGACACGCTTGCTCATAAAGGATGCATCTGTCTGAGGCGAACATGTGTCAATAAAAAGATGCAACTTCTAATAAAGTCAATTTTCATTCACACTTAAAATAAAAAATATTGTATCCTAATAATATTTCCAACATGTTCAAACTTAGATTCCCTCAATAACTCGTCCGAATATGTTGAAACGAGGAGAGGTAATTGCGTTTTTTTCTTCAGATTCGTTCAAGGAGTTGACCATGGAGGATCTGGTGAAACTTGTGACTCTGAAGGGGAAGCATGAAGAGATTGAAAAAATACAAGACAAAGTTCTACGCACTTTTGCAGATACGGTGAATGTCGTGGAAAGGGCAAGAGCAAGAGATGCTGAAGCTCTTGAGAAAAGAAAGGCGTTCGTTTCTGAAGGTATGAATGTTACTCGTCAAAAAGAGGATTCAAGTTTTGTGACGATTAATCCAATAATATGAATGCAATAAAATTAGAATGCACATCCTGAAAACCAATGAAAACGAAATAGTAATCAAGACGAGTATGACACTTAGAGACGCCATTGAGGTATCCTTTGAGACAAGACCGAATGCACTAATTCTCATCATATAGCATCAGTGCCATGTGAATGCGGATAAATTAAATGGCTAAACATAATTGTCAAAGTTGAAACTTTTCATAACATTACACAAGAGTGCTACTGCTTAGCCCCTAACATCTATATTATAATCACCAGAGAAAGGGACACGCTTGTTTGCAAACGACGTGTCTGCCCAAGGCGAACAAGTGTTAAAGAAAAAACAGGACTCCAAATCAAATCAATTTTCATTCACATTTAAAATAAAATCTTATAATAATATTTCCCAACAGGTTCAAATTTAGATTCCCTCCATAACACGTCCGAATATGTTGAAACGAGGAAAGGTAATTGCAATTTTTTTTTTTATTCAGATTCGTCGACGAAGGAGTTGACCATGGATCTGGTGAAACTTGTGACCGAGATAGTAGAACTCCTAAAGGGGAAGCACAAAGAGATCGAGAAAATGCAAGGCAGTTTTACAGTTATGATGAAACTTGTGACAAAGAGAGAAGAACTCCTAAAGGCGAAGCAGGAAGAGATCGAAAAAACGCAAGACAATGTTCTACGCACCCTTGTCTATATGGTTATTCCCACGTGGTTCTTATTGCTCGGGTTGGTTGTTATTGGCGCCAAGTTATAGTGAGGCTACTGAGATTAATTACCATTTTCTCTGTGTCGTGTCAAGGCTAGATAGAAAGGTAAAAATATGTCCCATATGTGAGTTGGCATTCGTCTCGTTTTGAGGAGAAATTATCTTTATAAGATTTTTTTATGGAGCTGATAAACATCCCGAAGGAGTTGAGTAAGATAATTTTAAAATTTGATTGGAATCATAACTTGGGGCCAGGGGCCCAAACGGTTGGTCGCCGGAGGTGAATCCGGTGATGGTGGTGGTGTGGATCGCCAACGGTGATTCTTCCTAGTCCTCCTCTTCTTCCTCCTCTCTCTGTGACCCGTGCAAACTAGATCTTCTTCTTCTTTTCTTTTTTTTGCAGCTGCTGACGTGGGATCATAGTTTTAAATATCGGCGGATAAGTTATTCCCACGTGGTATGTATCGGCCGGTTCGTACCGGAATTTTAGAGTCCCGATTCGGATATAGGCCGGTATAACGGGGAGGTTGAAAATCACAGGTGAACCGGCCGATTCCCGATACGTATTGGTACGTAACGGATTTTTGGACCAGTTCGGCGGGTACATACCGGTTTGAAAAAAAAAATTTAAACAAACAGAGGTTGAAACTAGTTGTGGCTAGGGATTATGTAGTGTAAAACCTCTATAGTGTGTTTATTTTAATGTCTTCTTCTTATTTTTGCTATTTATGTCAATTATATCGAAACTCATAATGTTGCATTTTTCTCATATTTGTAAAATCTTATTGACTTGCGGATTTTGATAAATTATCGGATATTTCACATGAAGAGAATGGGCTATTACATGTCTTAAATTATTTAAAATGTGATAATTAAACCAATGTTGGGGGCAAAAGTATATTTTTCAAGTTTTATACATGTTGCTGATATCACCAATACGTTCCGATACCGATATACCGCGACCGATACCGCAATTTAAAACTATGCGTGGGATCCACTGCCACGTCTACCGGCATGGGTTGGTTTCATGAGTTGTAGGCTTATTGACCCAAAAAAATATACACAACTTTGGGTCTAACTAAATAACACACAAACATATTAAAGGCCCAACACAAAATATTTCATGGCCCACATAAAAACTACATTTTATAGCCCACTTCCATAACTATTTGGCCCAAAT
>BPLS01000375.1:253910-265648 GCA_019656275.1 Rhododendron kiyosumense | reverse complement strand
GAGCTGCTAATGGTACAGCAGTGGCTGTACAGCAGTCCCGTACAGATAGGTTTTGCGTCCGTCTCGGGTCCCACAAAGATGATCGGAGCCGCTCATTTTGTTCAAAACATATTGTTTACGGTCCCTGTAAAAAATCATCTCAATCCGATATCGGAAAAGGCATTTACGAATCATCCAACATTGCTTCAGAAATTAGCCTAAATTCTGAAGCAAAGTTGGATGATTTATAAACACCTTTTCCGATATCGGATTGAGATGGTTTTTTATAGGGACCGTGAACAATATGTTTTGAACAAAATGAGCGGCTGCGATCATCTTTGCGGGACCCGAGACGGGCGCAAAACCCATCCGTACGGGGCTACTGTACAGCCACTGTTGTACCTCAATCTTTACTGTAAAATCATAATGCAAAACCTGGAACTCGATGAAAACAACATATTGATCAAGGCACTCTATAGTTAAGACGGATTTCACCTTTGCTTCAGTGCTCACGGTTTGCATTGGACGTCTGCCTCTCACCGCTACTTGATCGTAATCCCTCCAAAGCAGCACTACAATTAAGGACTTGACGAACCAAATTTGTGTTTGCAGTTTCTTAAACAAAAAGATTCGAATGAAAGGGAAAATCGCCACGCACAATGAATGAGGAGCGTGATATATACAAACTAATTGATGAGCCCACGAATAATCACTAGAGAAAGGGACATGCTTGTTAGTAAAGAATGCATTCGGCCAAGGCGAACAGGTGTCAATGAAAAGACACGACTCCAAATCAAATCAATTTTTATTCACATTTAATATAAAATATTGTATTTTAATAATATTTTCCAACTGGTTCAAATTTAGATTCCCTTCATAACTCTCCCGAATATGTTGAAACGAGGAGAGGTGTTAAACGAATTGCGCTTTTTTCTTCAGATTCGTTGAAGAAGTTGACCATGGAGGTTCTGGTGAAACTTGTGATAGAGAAAGTAGAACTTCTAAAGGGGAAGCATGAAGAGATTGAAAAAAATGCAACACAACAGAAGGAAGTACTTCTAAAGGGGAAGCATAAAGAGATTGAAAAAATGCAAGACAAAGTTCCACGCACTTGTGCAAATATGATGAATGTCGTGGGCAAGGCAAGACTTGAGTCACAGTACGCAAGACGAGGCAGAGTACGCCAAAAAAGAGGCACATCGCGTCACGGAAAAGGCAAGAGTTAAAGCGCGGCGCGCATACATCATGTCTATTCTTGCATGTTTGCTTGTTATTTGGTAAAAAATAATGTGGTGCATGTTACTGAGATTACCATTTTATGTGTGTCATGTGAAGGCTAGATAGAAAGGTGGAAATATGTACCATTTGTGAGTTGGCATTCGTCTCGCTTATTACATAATTTAATGGCCAATTCGTAACGGTATTTTGGCCTTCCGATATATACCATTACGCGCCTGATATACTGGTGGGAGGGAATACCGCATACGTATCTGTCCGTTTTCAATTCACGACTGATACTCCCCTATACGGGTAATTTTCGGCACTTAACAAATTCTTTTCTCAAAAACAATTTTTAAAAAATTCACGACTGTGAAAACTGATTCCCGTTACACATCGTTCGATTCTCCCGATACCGTTACATCTTGACCGTTACCATTACATGTTCCAATACTGTTGCTTGTACTGCAATGGTATTGTAAAACACATGAAGTTGAGAGAAAATTGCACTGCCCAGAACTTGAAGAATCAAGTTGTTGAGTTAAACTTGCTAGTTCCTGCTCTCTATACCTTGTCAAACCATGTGTCAGAGAATGCAATGGAAGCTTAATGGCATGATTTTGAGACACCTTTGTTTACTTGGGCTAATCGTAAAAATAAATAAATAAATAAAATTTTCTTTAATTTGGTGTCTATATTCTTCGATCCCCACTTCTTCCTCTTCATACATGCTGTTTAGAGAGAGGTTCACTGGAAGCTGAGCTTCGGGGAATAGTCAGAGGACTGGAAATGGTGCAGAACCACGGCATGGAGGTCATAGAGGTGGAATCAGATGCAGTGACTGCCCTTTTTTTTTTTATCAGTAAAAGTAAAAAAAAAAAAAATTTGGAGAAGAAAAGGAAATTCAACCAAAAGTTGAAACCGTACTCAAAGGAACAAGCCCTGTACAACCCATGGGGGCCTAAAGTGCCAAGATAGAACAATGGAAATCATAAACAACCCGAAAGACCTAAAAAGCCCAAATACATCAATAAAGCCTTGCCAAAAGAAATCCAAAGGGAAAAGAAGGCCAATGACGCGTTTTGATAATTAATACCGGTCAAAAACATTTTCAGCATTAACAAATTAATGTTTTTAGCTTGTCCTTGACGGGTATTAATTATCAAAATACGTTCTGGACCGTCATTGTCCCAAATCCAAAACCTACCCTAGCAGAACCGCCGCCCACCGTCTACAAACAGGACCACCATCACATTCACGGCCAATCAAATCATCCGACATCCACCTATCCACCAACAGGCCACCCCACAGAAGAAATGAATGAATCTGCACAGATGCATCACCAAGCTGCTAGGTGAAATCCGGGCCGTCCAACAACAACCACAATGGGAGCCAAAACGCCGGCCGCTCCATAGAGAGATCCCCTATAGATTTTATGGTCATAGGAAGAAAGGTTGTGTATTCACAGGCTTATTCAGTGATTGCCGTTTCGATGATCAATGAGTTCCCTGAATGCTCCATCCACAAAGTGCTGATCGGAGAATGCAAAGCCCTCCTAGCCACCATGAGTAGCACCCTAAAGCATATCTTCCGGGAGGGAAACTAGGTAGCGAACTGATTGGCCAATATTGGAGTGAACCAGGAGAACAAAATGGTGTCACATGTCAACCCGCCGGATGACATCATCTGGCCGCTTTAGAAACGGATATGCGAGACGTTGCTTTCGAGAGATTGTAATTGTTTTTCTTTCGGGTGTTCCAAAAAAAATACATGCTTGTAAGTAGAATAGTGTTGAGTAGCTAGGATACCACATCATTCC
Organism: Rhododendron kiyosumense; assembly: GCA_019656275.1. Taxonomy (NCBI): domain Eukaryota; kingdom Viridiplantae; phylum Streptophyta; class Magnoliopsida; order Ericales; family Ericaceae; genus Rhododendron; species Rhododendron kiyosumense. Next base: position 262,632 of record BPLS01000375.1, on the reverse strand, counting down.
TGCGGTGGTCGTCTCTGTAACAGGAAAGCGCTAGTTCACTCTGAGATTTGAATTACGCAATCGGGTCCAATTGTGATTCGACTGTAGGACTAATAAAAAAAAATTTAAAAAATTGTCCGACCTTCCGGTTGCAAACAAATCATAGCATGCACCGTTGATTAACAAAAATTCACAAAAGTAGTCAGCGAATGCAATGATGTACCTGGGATTTACTCAGGTGGGGGCACAAATTCTTACTGAAAAAAATTAAGATTAAGTATGATTATGTGAATAAATAAATAAAATCTGTCGATGAGAAAAAAACAGATAATTGAATGAAAGATTAATTTTTCCATACTCTCAAATGATACATACAAAAAGGATACAGTGTCAAATTTTTTATGTATTCACAATTCAACGATTAAGATACACAATTATTTTCGATGTGGACGTTATAATTCACCTTGTTGGATGGTTCAGAGAAAAAGGGTAACACGTGATAATAGTTTATTTGTGACGAGTATCCATGACATATGGCATATGATAATACGGGAGCATCCAATAATTAGCCATATCTTTCCCCCCAAGTTTCTTCCCCCAGTTCCCTTTCTCTTCCCCAAGCAAAGATTTATCTCTCACGCCGTCCCTTCTCCCCTCCAAAACCCTTCTCCCATCTCTCTCTCTCTCTCTCTCCAAACGTATACTTCTCCTTCCCTGCCAATACAGCAGTTTCCTATAATGTCGCTCTCCAGGATTTTGTCTCGCTTCCCGAGAATCGTATCGGCTCAGTGCCGGAACTCCTTCGTAATCTCTAGCCGACACCACCCGCTTCCAGTCCCATCCAATCAATTTCACTCCCTTGGTGAATCTCATTATAAGGTACCCATTAATCATAATTTTCTATTTCAATTTTAACCCGCGAGGGTTTTCCTTGGGTTTTAGGCTTCTGAATGACGAATTTCCGGTGTTTTCCTTTCACATTGAATTTATGTGGGTCTCATTGTTAATGAATTTCTGTATAAATTTGGATCTTTTTTCGCCGCTTGGAATCTTGGATGCAAAGTTTGCACGGTCTTCTGGGGCTTTTTGTTGCCTGTTAAATGTGGTTTTAATCTTATATTTCTGAAATCTTAAATAACACGTTGAATTGAGACTTGCGTCCCGATCGTATATATATGTTTGAAAACCTTCTTTTAGGATTTTGGTCCATGATGGGATTTTTTTTTATTATTGATTTTGACGATTGGATTTCTCTATGAATGGAAAAGAGGTGCTTTGGATTGGGAATAACCGCTAGTGAGAGGGCAAAAATAGGGGGAAGGACACAGGAAAGAGCGATGTCCACGTTAAATCAATTGATTCGTCATGGTAGAGAAGGAAAACGGCGCACAAACCGTACTCGAGCTTTGGATCAATGTCCCCAGAAGCGAGGAATATGCGAGCGTGTTTCAACGAGAACACCGAAAAAACCTAATTCAGGTCTACGTAAGATAGCCAGAGTAGAGTTGAGCAATCAACATCATATATTTGCTTACATCCCAGGCGAAGGTCACAATTTGCAGCAGCATTCTATGGTCTTGATAAGAGGAGGTAGAGTGAAAGATTTGCCAGGTGTGAAATTCCATTGTATTCGAGGAGTCAAGGATTTGCTGGGAATTCCAAATCGAAGAAGAGGCAGATCCAAATATGGTGCGGAAAAACCCAAATAGATATGAATGAAAGATGCCTCTGGAACTCGTTTTTATTTTAGCTCAACAACATGGTTTTTCTCGTTCCATAATTCCGTCAAATTTCAGTTTGATTGTGCACAATGTTGGTATCATGTAGTTGAACCTAATGGAATTGGATTCAATTTCATGGTAATCCTTCCAAACAAATATTTCCTTGGATCTTTTGTTGGTTTCACTGGTTTGACATTCCTTGTTCGAATCCATTTTCTGTGTGTCATGTGAAGGCTAGATAGAAAGGTGAAAATATGTACCATATGTGAGTTGGCATTTGTCTCGTTTTGTGGAGAAGTTATCTTTATACGGATTTTTTATGGAGCTGATAAACGTCCCGGAGGAGTCGAGTAAGGTAGTTTTTAAACTTGATTGGAAACATTAAATCACTTGTTACATAATTTAACGTCCAATTCATAACGGTATTTTGGCCTTACGATACCATTACGCGCCTAATATATATACTGGTGGGAGGGAAAACCGCATATGTATCTCTCTGTTTTCAATTCACGGTTGATACTCACCTGTACGGGTAATTTTCGGCACTTAACTAATTCTTTTCTCAAAAACAAATTTTAAAAATTCACGACTGTGAAAACTGATTCCCGTTACATATCTTTCGATCCTCCCGATACCGTTACACCTCGACTGTTTCCGTTACATGTTGCAATACCATTGCTTGTACTGCAATGGTATCTTAAAACACATGAAGTTGAGTAAAACTTGCTAGTTCCTGCTCTCTATACCTTGTCAAACCATGTATCAGAGAATGCAATGGAAGCTTAATGGCATGATTTTGAGACACCTTTGTTTACTTTGGCTAATCGTAAAAAAACAATTTTGGGCTAGTAATTTGCACGAGCCTTGAGGCTGAGCTTTGGGGAATAGTCAGAGGACTGGAAATGGTGCAGAACCACGGCATGGAGGCCATAGAGGTGGAGTCAGATTCAGCGACTGCCGTTTTTTTTTTTTCCGGCAAAAGTAAAATTTTATTCGGAGATCAAAGAAAAGGAAATTCAACCAAAAGTTGAAACCGTATAGTCAAAGGGACAAGCCCTGTACAACTTGAGGGGGCCTAAAGTGCCTAGATAGAACAATGGAAATCATAGACAATCCGAAATGTCTAAAAAGCCCAAATACATCAATAAAGCCCGAACCAAAAGAGATCCAAAGGGAAAATGATGGCCAAGAACGTATTTTGATAATTAATACCCGCTAAAGACATTTTCAGCATTAATAAATTAATGTTCTTAGTTTGTCCTTGACAGGTATTAATTATCAAAACACGTCCTGTGCCATCATTTTCCCAAATCCAAAACTTACCCTAGCAGAACCGCCGCCCATCATTTACAAACAGGACCACCACCACGGCCAATCAAATCATCCGACGTCGACCTATCCACCATCAGGCCACCCCACAGAAGAAATGACCGGAAACCAAAACCAAAAGAACCTATCACAGATGCATCACCAAGCTGTTAGGTGAGATTCGGGCCGTCCAACAATGACCACGGCAGGAGCCAAAACGCCAGCCGCTCCATAGAGAGATCCCCTATAGATTTTATGGACATAGGAAGAAAGGTTGTGTATTGACAGGCTTATTCAGTGATTGCCGTTTCGATGATCAATGAGTTCCCTGAATGCTCCATCCACAAAGTGCTGATCGGAGAATGCAAAGCCCGCCTTCTAGCCACCGCGGGTAGCACCCTAAAGCATATCTTCCGGGAGGGAAATTAGGTAGCGGACAGATTGGCCAATATTGGAGTGAACAAGGAGGACAAAATGGTGTCACAAGTCAACCCGCCGAATGACATTATTTGGTCGCTTTTAGAAACGGATATGCAAGACGTTGCTTTCGAGAGATTCTAGTTGTTGTTTTTCTTTCGAGTGTTCCCAAAGAAAATACATGCTTTTAAGTAGAATAGTGTAGAGTAGGATATCACATCATTCCCGTGGTGGCTGTCTTTGTAACAGAAACAGTTAGTTCACCCTGAGATTTGGGAGATTTGGGTTCCGCGGTCAGGTCCAATTGTGATTCGGCTGTAGGGCTTATCAAAAAAAATTAAAAAATTGCCCAACCGTCCAGTTGCAAACAAATCATAGCATGCACCGTTGATTAACAAAAATTCATAAAAGTAGTCTGCGCATGCAGTAATATACTTAGGATTTACTCAGGTGGGGCACAAATTCAAGGGAAAAAATTAAGATTAAGTATGATTATGTGAAAAAAAAAAACTGTCAATGAGCAAAATACAGGTAATTGAATGAAAAATTAATTTTTTCATACTATCAAAAGATACATACAAAAAGAACACAAACCTATACTTCTCCTTCCCTTTCTTTTTCCCCAAGCAAAGATTTATCTCTCACGCCGTCTCTTCTCCCCTCCAAAACCCTTCACCTCTCTCTCTCTCTCTCTCTCTCTCTATCCAAACCTATACTTCTCCTTCCCTGCCAATACAGCAGTTTCCTATAATGTCGCTCTCCAGGATTTCGTCTCGCTTCCCGAGAATCGTATCGGCTCAGCGCCGGAACTCCATCGTAACCTCTAGCCGACACCACCCACTTCCAGTCCCAATCAATCAATTTCACTCACTTGGTGAATCTCATTATAAGGTACCCACCCATTAATCGTAATTTTCTAGACCGTGAGTGGGTTTTGCTTGGGTTTTAAATATCACGTTGAATTGAGACTTGCGTCCCGATCGTATATATATGTTTGAAAACCTTCTTTTATTTGTTTTTGGTTTGAGCCCACAATATGATTTAATTTTCTCGTTCCGTAATTCCGTCTAATGTCGGTGTCATTGTGTACAATTTTGGTATCATGTAGTTGATCTCCGTTCACACTAGTGATTAATTTATCCACCACAACTTTTTGATTTTGTTCTTATTCAAATTTTGTTCGCGTTTATTAGTTTTACACCACATTTTTATGTGATATAGGTTCTCAGTTTTTGACTTTTTCTTAGTTATTTTCCAAAATACTTGTGTAAATTTTTTTTACTTTTCTGATTCCTCTCATCGAGACGAGCCCATATCACATAAAAGTTTGAATGCAAAAAAATTATGCAACATAAGTCAATCACTACCGTAAACACCCTCTAAAATTGGATTCAATTTCTTAATCACTAGCATAAAAACTGGAATAGGATTCAATTTCATGATAATCAATGGGGGTTGGACTCTGAGGCACAATAGCATATACTCCCTCCGTTCCAATTTACTTGTTCCAGTTCTATTCTAACTGGATTAAAAAACTAGTTATATCTTTAAAGTGGTAATGAATTTTATATCCAATATGGATCTTGTTTGATAAATCTTGATTTGTTTTATAATTCAATATTTTTGAAATTACCTAAAACATTATAAATTATAAGATATAATTAATTGAAAAGTGGCACGAACTCCAAAAAATGTCAAGTAAATTAGGACGGATGGAGTATTTGTTTTGTTTTTTGGAATCCGGGAGATGATTGCTGAATGTTTTCACGTCATTGTATGGTAAAACTAAGTCAAATTAAGTATTTATGTTCACGTCTTTGTTTAACAGCGTGTGGAGTCTCGCTTTCACGGTGGTTGGCGATGACTGGTGTGGCGCCAACAGGTTGGGTTTGTAGCCGTTAGGATTTTGGGCTTTCATTATTTGGGCTTATCCCATTATCTGGACTTTTCTAGACTTTTAGGCCAACAGGTGTGGGTTTTAAACCAATAGGTGTTCTTATGTTGGCTTCTTACTAAACTTGGGATCTGGGTCTTGAATGGAGAGAGAATTATTCCTATCGTTGTTTACTCGATTGGGTTTTGGGCTAGGAATTTGATGTCTTCACTCCTTGTTCATTAATCTTTATAACAATTTTAGAGATTAATAATTTTTTTTTTGCATATTCCTATTTTGTTCTAGGTGGTTGGTGGCCAGGATTCTCTATTCCATCACTCATTACCGAATGCATATGCAATATTTCAACGGTTTGGATTCTCGTCAGTACCGTCTCCTAATTATCCCAAAAAGGAGAAATCCCCGCCTGGCGATGGAAGGAATACAGTAGAAAACAGTGGTGCCACGGCGAAAGCGAGTGAAGATGCTGAAGCTCCTCAGCAAAGAGAGGTGCCCGTTTTTAAAGGTATGAAAGTTACTGGTCAGAAAGACGATCGATTCAAGTTATGTTGAAAAATATATTTACTTTTTGTGATGAATCCAACAATATGAATGCAATATTACAAATGAGAACGATAGAGTGATCAAAACGATCGAGTGTGGCAATCTAAGACGCCATTGAGGTATCTCCTTTGAGACAAGATCGAATACCCTAACTCTCGACCAAAGGTAGTAACAAAATGAGTATGAATTAAAAAAACAAAATATGTCAATCATTGTGGCTCTTGCAAGAAGGGGCACCTATTATTGCCATAGAAAAAACTGTTGATACAAATAAATATCAATAGGAAAAATTGGAAGAAAACAAGTGAATAATATTATATGGAAAATTCTAAAATCAGCCCATAGTTAGTGTGTGAATGTGTAATAAATGGTATAAAAAGTACACAGAAATACGTATTTTTCTTGTCTTCTAGTGTGCTTATCGTCAGCCCACTCTGAATCAAAAAAACTTCACTACGTGTTTTTCATCGTCATAATACCGGGAAATTAAGTAGACTTTCTCTTTAGAGATACATTTGTTATAAGTATTTTCTCTCTCTCTTTTTTTTTTTTTTTTTGCAAATAAAACCTTAGATTATGTTAATTTCTGATGTGTATGCATTAGTGCAGCTCCTATTCAGGACCAAAGTAAGCAAGAAAACAACACAGCACCTATAGTGACTACTAGTTCAAGATGGAAGCCGACGCCGGAGCAATTACAAGCGCTAGAGGCTATGTATGAAGGCGGAACACACACCCCGACGGCTGACCAAATCAAACTAATAGCTGGAGAGCTTCGCCGGTTCGGTAAAATCGAGGGGAAGAATGTGTTCTACTGGTTTAAGACTCAGAGAGCTAGAGAACGCCAAAAACGCCGCCGCGAGTATTGGGCAAGTCTTGAAAGAGAAGTACCAGGTTCGTGATTTTACCAATTTCTGGGGTAGTATTAGATAGCCTCTGAACCCCCTGTGAACTAACTCGATTACTAATTTTTCCCACTAATTAACCCCGCTGATGTATACAATATTGAAAAAAAAATATATCAATAGAATCGGAAAAATTGGACGAAAACAAGTGTTGTAACCCATCATATGGCACTAAATGACTAAACATAATTGTCAAAGCGATTCATGAAGTTCATGAGAAAACCATTTCCATAGACATGTGGCATTCAAAATGTTGAATAATACTATATAACATGCACTCGATAAATCATGGCAAAAGAGAATGGTATGGTACTGGATGAAATGATTAAGTGTGAAACACAGGAAGGTCATCCGTAAAATGGCTAAACTATTGGGAGTTATTCTATATTTTACCCTAGAATTTATATGGTGGTTTGTGCATACGATTCCAACCATAAAATTAGAACTCAAACAAAAGCAAATACAAATCTCTTAAGATTATTAGGAAAAAAGCTTACTTTTGGGATGAACCCAAAAATATGAATCCAATAAATTTAGGATGTAAAGCTATCGTGCTCTTACATACGGTCCGCATTAGACGTCTGTCTCCCACCACTAGCTGCTTGAACAGAATTCCTCCAAAGCAGCATCACAATTGGAGGACTTGACGAACCAAATTTGTGCTTGCAATCTCTCAAATAAAAAGATTCAAATTGAAGGGAAAATCTTGCCACACAAAATGAACGAGGAGCATGATATATATAGACTAACTTATGAGCCTACGGATAATCCGCATGGAAAGGGACACGCATCTCGTAATGTGTCAATAAAAAGACACGACTCCAAATCAAATCAATTTTCATTCACACTTAAAAACAAAATATTATATTCTAATAATATTTTCCAACAAGTTTATATTTAAATTCTCTCTATAACTCGTCCGAATATGTTGAAACGAGGAGAGAGGCGCTAAAGGAATTGCGTTTTTTTACTCAGATTCGTCGAAGGAGTTGACCATGGAGGATCCGCTGGAACTTGTTGCAGGGCTCGCAAAAATCTTATATAATTTTGCACTTGTGATTTTTTTTATGCTTATCGATACGAATATCCTTTTTAAAATTGTTGGGATATGTGGTAGTTTTGCGTCGATTTTTGAACAAATATTGTTTCTTCATGGCAAGATATTGAATCTATATAAAAAATAAAAAATTATGATCGAGAACCAAATTCTTTTGAATAAAGACAAAAAAATGGCTTATTGACTTATTTTTGTCTTTATTTAAAAATTTCGGGTTAGATCGTAATTTTTAATTTTTTAGATTCCACTCGTCATGACAAAACAATAATAAACAAAATTGACGAAAAACTATGAAAAAAAATTAAACAAGGGAAAAAAAAAAAAAAGCCATTTCTTTTTTTAGGCCAAAATAGCTAGGTAGAAGTTGTGGGATTTTTTAGGCCAAAAAAGCCATTTCTTTTTCTTTTTTTTTTGCATTGTGGGATTTTTTTGGGTTAGGAATGCAGAAATAACCAATGTAGAGGTAGAGGTTGTTAAGTTTGATTATAAACTAAATGGATAATCAAATGCTGATGTGGCACATTTTGGTTATTGATTTTGATTATTCCCATTGCGGATGCTCTTATAGGTAATTAGTGCCACGTGGTAAGCGCAGGAGCCATCTCCACTAAACGACCTCCTGCTATACTGTAGATAGAGTAGCTAATATACCTGCTACTAATTAATTTCTTCACCAAATTTTTTATTTCTAAGAACACAAATGTTTATAAGCGGGGGGAAAAAAACTCTAGCTGTGTATTTAGAAGAGAATATAAAATTATTGGAGACTTGACAGTTTTCTCTCTCTCTACGCAAATTACCAAATCAAAAAGAAAATTAAAGTATTCAGTGCATACTCTTTCACCCAAATTAAATGGGAAAAAAAGGCATGCAGATTCCCCTTTATTCTTGAATAATT
>BPLS01000375.1:183167-215277 GCA_019656275.1 Rhododendron kiyosumense | reverse complement strand
AATCAAGAACGTACGTGAGGCCCTTGCAGGAGGAGAGAGAAGCAATTATGTAGCCAAAAAACTTATTGGTTGACAAATCAAGGTGTTGGATTGAAGAACTGGTTGTAAATTAAGAAACCCAGCTTTGATATTGTTGACGAATCAAGAACGTACGTGAGGCCCTTGCAGGAGGAGAGAGAAGCAATTATGTAGCCAAAAAACTTATTGGTTGACAAATCAAGGTGTTGGATTGAAGAACTGGTTGTAAATTAAGAAACCCAGCTTTGATATTGTTGGCCGAGAAATCTAAATACTCCAAAGCTTTGCGATTTGTGACCGGAAGTTGACCCAAAGACTTTGTCTCTCGCTGTCAGCCATTGGAGGGGACATCGCAGACCCGATCAAACTTCTGGTTGGCGTTCTCGGATGGGGCTCGAATGTCTTCGTCAGCCATAGGTTCCGTCGGCCATCAACTTGCTGCAGTTTGGTGCCGGAGATGCATTTCTATACATCCATATAGTCGACTTGCTGCAGTTTGGTGCCGGAGATGCGTTTCTATACATCTATATATGGAGAGAGAGAGAGAGAGAGAGAACAGGTCTATCAATTTTTGATTTTGGGTTTCTCTGTCTAACAGGTTCGGATGCGGTAGGACTATAGGAGTGCAGTGTTGTTACTCGAGGAGTATGGACTGGTGAGTTTTTTGTCTGGGAGTGAAGTTGGATTTGTATTCTGTTAAAACTGGAATGGTTGTGATTTGGGGGATGTTGGTTTTGAGACTTTTGGAGTATTTTATTTTTTTATTTTTCCACTTTTTTCCTTGATTTTAGGCTCCATTCTGCTAAATAAGTTAATTAGTTTTTTTTTTTTTTGTCTTTAATCAAATTTTTTTCGTATTTGTTAGTTTTTTTTTCAATTTTTTGGGAATTATTGCATCGTCATAATGAGAAGAATCTAAAAGGTAAAATTATGATCAAAATCCATTTTTTTAATAAAGACGAAAAAATTGGCTTATTTTTGTCTTTATTTAAAAAAATGAGGTTTCGAAATTGACGAAAAACTAAAAATACGAAGAAAAAAAAATTAAATAAGGACAAAAATGAGCCAGTTAGCTTATTTAGCTGAAATGGTCCTTAGTGTGGCTCGTTTTGCTGTGCTATTACAATAGAGGGCAAAATGGTAACTTAACAGAAGTCAGCCAGATTTGTATTTCCATTAGTTAAAGGGGGTCAAGTGTCCAAAAAAATAGTTAAAGGGGGTAAAGTGTCCACGAGCCATAGTTAAAGGGGGTTAACTATAATTTACCCTTTCAAGTTCTGTAGGCATACTACAGGAGAAGACTAGAAGCAACATTGGAATCAAGAGATCATGAGCAGCTTTATAGAAACAACATATCTGCAATGCATTCATCCATTTAAGGCGTACTAATATGTAGATGTGGGTGAAGGGGTGCAAACAAGCCAAGCCGAGACTTGTGTTCAAGCTCGGCTCATTTATTAAAAAATCCTAAAACCCAACCTCAAGTGCGGCTCGTTCACAAACAAGCCGAACCCGGTTAATTTACTAGACGAGTCTATAAAAGAACAAACTGATCCTATGCAAAAGAGCCGAGCTTTAGAGTGTTAAGCTCGGCTTGTTTACTACATGAGCCTAAAATTCGAGCTCAAGCTCCGCTCAATTACTAAATGAGCGGAGCCTCGAGCTGCTCAATTTGTTTGCAGTGGGTGTGCTTATTGAAAGTGATTGGAGTGGATTTCCTCTTTAGTTCTGAAATAAATTCGTAGGGTTACAGTGCTGCACTTAGCAAGCTAATTATCCCTCATAAGTGGATGACTTCATTCCGTCTGAGACAATATCTTCCACTGTAGAAGTCAAACTTACCTATTGGTGGCATATCCACTCTAAGAACACATGAATTACCCAAGGAAAACATGACGTTGAAACCTTTGCCAGCAAATTTAGTTTACTAGGTCCAAACACAACACGAACCAACAAGGAAAGAGCATAAGTCATCATGATGACTCGTGACTCATGCTAATTTTTGACCCACAGTTAATTGTGATTTGTGAACATAACCACCACCTCAACAATCATTTGCATGCCAACATCAAATTCGATACAACCAAAATGGGGTGTTGGAGGGGTTAACTGGGTACAGAGTGACACAGACCCTACCTCCCGCAATATTTGTACCACGTGGTTGCCTAAACCTTGACCTCACATTCTCATGTTCATTGGAAAGGTCTAAAAACATAGTATTATACATGCATGATTTATCTGAATTGAACCATTAGTCTAAAATAGTTCTAATACTGCCAACCTTATAGGAAATATAGGACCAACTGCCCCTATGATTGTGGACTCCGCAAAATAGAGGATTCAGGTGAACTGGATCAGTTGTAAAACCGTGCAAACAAAAGACTAATATAGCATTGCCAATGAACATACTCAATGATTTGACTAAATCAAATATAATCAACCCTTAATTTAGCCATACAGCCCAAAAGCATGCTAGAAGACAGGGCCCTAATAGAGAAGGTAACTTGACATATAAGTGCTACCTGATCAGGAGGAGATCCATCAACTTTGTGCACTAGAGCCCTGAATAAGACTAGCACCAAAAAAATACTCATGACTGCAACTAACTCGAAACATCTCTGAATACGCCTTTTGATTCATCAAAAAACCATCTGCAAAACAATATCGTTCTCCAATAAATTACACCCACAATCCAACAATTCATCTCCACTAGACTGAAAATAAAATAGAATAAACATGGAAAAAAAGAAGCTTTAACATAAGAAATATTGTCATATACACAGCGGAAATAGTGAATCATGAAAACAGATGGATGGTTCATGTCACATTATTGGCATCTAGATTCAATGATTCAAACTTATGAATAGCTTCAGAATTGTGATGCCTTATTATGAGCCCCATTGAAGCAAAGAAAATCACTGCAGAAAGTAAAGCAATGAGATAATAAACCCATGAACATTGACAAGAGGTTTCTTGAAGCCATCCAACTTTTATGGAGAAGCAACTTGCAGGCAGCAATGGAAGACAAGGAATAGATGTGAGAAACAATGAAACATACTTGCACAGGTAAAGTGGCTGTAATCCATCATTTGCCCCTGGCCCCAAGCGGGATCTCCTCCCACTTTCTTCGTTAAACTTGCTTGGAGGAAGGACTACACATGGGCCACGAATCAAGCCAGCCACTACGGTGTTACCGTGATTAGACTCATAAACCTACAATGGAGCAACGAAGAGTAATTATGTGGACTACACTGTTACACATAAATTTAGGTGTTCATTCAAATCAGAAATTGACATTTTGGTCAAGTCATTACTTCATAGATCTAAACATGAAACATAGGTCCAATAACAAGTAGTTGGAATGTCAACCTCACAAATTCCTTTGACTTGATTACAGTTTCACACTATCCATAATTACTCAACATTCACTGCACTTACCAGAACAGAAGCTAAATCACGTAGACATGAGCTTATTAGACTTGAGCCAACTTTTTGAAAATAGCTTTCTTGTGTAAATGCACATAGATACCGAATAAATGAAATAATGCATATAAACAACTACCTCATTGCTTTCAGGGGAACTTGTGTAAATGCACATAGATACCGAATAAATGAAATAATGCACATAAACAACTACCTCATTTCTTTCGGGGGAACAAGGACGGCCAACTGCTTCTGGCAAGTCATTGGGGAAGTAGCAGCGGTTGACAAAAACCCACTTTGATCTAGTTTTGTTATCTTCCCACATGGCCTGCAATGGAAAGGTAAAGCTCCTTCATATCAAGATACTATCATAGAGTAATGAAAAAGCTATTTCTTCAAGTAGCTAAAGGTAAAGTCTACAGTTCTACTTCCAAGTGCTAAGGAGGTTTGGACCAAGGCTGAAAAGCGGATGCAAATTGAACAAGGACAGCCTAACCAAACCCACTTAGTGTGGCAACCTAGGCTCATTTCATTGGATAAGTTGCCAGCAGGTGAGTGCTGGTTTAGTAGCATTCCAGCACACTTCATGGGCTATTGTACCTCTTATGATGCAAACTGAAGCTTAAACCAGGCCGGTAGTAAATAAAAAATCAGAGATGGGGAAAAACTCAAAGGTGATAAGACTGTATTCGTACAACAGCTTTTAACTAAAACGAGAATAATGGCCACAATATACTTGGAACGTGCAACAGCTTGCTTACCTGAAGCTTAGAAGGCATCAGGTTGTCTTTAATAGAACGACAAAGAGCATAATCCTGCACTTTATACACAACTCCGTTGATGCAACAGGATTCATAATATGTCTTTTCATCAACAATTCTAAGTACATCACCAATCCAATCAACATAATCTGAGCCATCTGACAATGACCCAGCCTGCTCAGCGGCTGGAGCGCTGGTTTCATAATTTTCAACGGGTTCAGCTCGTGCATTTGCTTGCTCCTCTTCCTTATTATCATCAATTGGATTTCCATCCAAATTTCTGTTCCCATCAGATTCCCCTGAATCTTTGAGGATGACACTCTTTTCATCACTTTGCAATAGAGGAACTCCAGCACTATTTGGAAGCCCTTCTTGGACATTGTTTTGCGAGTTACCAGAGGCTTGCAGATGATCCAACATCTTGGAACCAGTCTCACATGATTTTGCAGGAGACTGTCCTTCTGCTTCAGGAACCAATTTCTGTTCATTTGACATTTCAACTGTTGAGCCAGAAGCAGAAGAAACACAAGCAGACAAGGAGGTTCTCATTACGTCATTTGGACAAGTTTCAGACTTGATCTTGTCATCTTTTTTCTCTCCACTTGATAAAATATCTTTCCCCTGCATTTCCTCTGCTTTTTGAATATTTGAATCAGATGCTGATTGATTATGATTATTGCCCATGCCACCAGCAGCAGCACTTTCTATGCCAGAGCTTCCATTTGCCGTTACTTTCTGCTGATTTCCCTTCTCAGCTAATGTTCCCCCTTTATTATCTGGAGATGGCCGAACTGCTGCAGCATTGGATGGCACTTTTGGTGCAGTTATATTTCTCGTGACACGACCGTATTTAGGGGGCAAAGGTTTCCCATTGCTCAATGATAAACACTTAAAGCAGTGCCACTCACCTCTAGGAACTCCTTTTTGATTGTGAGACTGGAGACATTTTAGGTGATAACCCTTCTCACAAGCATCACAAACAAGTACATTTTCAACCTCGTTAATGGTAAGCTTGCACACTTGACAAGTCAGAGCCTTATTCATGTAATCTCTTGAAGGAGGAGTCCAAGTAGGGTGAACTGGAAGATGCGGTTGTAATAACTTTTGAACAATTTTACCAATTTCAATGTGCATATTGCTAAGTGAAGGGGCTTGAGGAACGTTCATTCCTTGCACATGCTGATGCATAGTCGGCAGATGTCCAGATGTGGTCTGATTGACCGATGGTTTAGATGTTGCTGCGTGAGGGGCTACTCTTGATGCAGTAATACTAACCGTCCCCTCGACCTTAACAGAAGGATGCGGCAGCACCTTATTATCCGGACCTGTTTTACCTGATGAAGCAGATTGCGATTGTTGAGACCAAGCTGGAGTTTTTTGCATTGTGTGGTCTCCCGAAGAATTTACTGCAAACAGATGATCCACTAATGATAATTGAATAAAAATTCAGCAGACAATCCAATACAGAAAGCTGACAAAGTAATATAGAAATGTGGAAAAAATAGAAAGTTGCATATTAAACTTTATTCTGTTATTGTAACAAAGCACAAATGAAACAAATCTCCAACAGACATGCTAGCCCCTTTGCTGGGCCCATCAAAAATAATAAACAAAATAAAGAAAATCGTATTCTTTTTCTAATTAGAGGAGGGGAAGTATTAGCAAGATGGAGAGTTTGAGAACCAGCCAATAACTACATGTAATGATGGAAACCTCTCAAAGAAAGAACCAATCATAATAATGATTAATGATGACAAAGATGCTGATCTCCCAAGAAGAAAAGATGATAGCAGCCAAATGTTGGAGACAACAGTTAACTACACTAAAGCAAGGTCTTACAACGGAGAGAGCCAATCATAATAAAGATGCTGAAGATTAGGATGGTATCCAAAAGGAAAAAGAGATCCAAGTACCATCCAATGGAGAACACGCTTTACAATGAAGTTTTTGTTTACAACTATTCTCTAGATATATATTTGCTCTTAAGTTTTCTAGATAATCTATTGGTGACTTTCCAAGCAGATCTTGAAATGTTAATTGAGGATGAGAAAAGCTAAAAAAGGAATACCTTGATTTCGCAATGTATATGATGAACCATTCGATCTCGGATCCGACCTCATATGTAGCCTGTCAACTTTCGGCGCTGCAGTTGAAGAATCCCTTCCCAGAAGACTGGGAGGTAATCCAGTGGAAGTCAGAGATTGTTTTACTTCACTAGCAGGCAGCTGATATGGTAAAGATGTAGAATTTGCGGCAGACACATGGCCTAAAGAAGAAGCAGATTGGAAAGCTCCAGAGGTAGCCTGTCCATGATTAGGTTTATCTGATGGAAACATTCTAGTAGCATGTGATGCCCCCCGGCTTTCAGCTGTTGCACCCATATTCGTTTGCAACCGTTGAGATGACTGTGTCCCATTGCGTAAAGAAAATTCATCAGATTTTTCCATCTAAAAGCGAGTGAGGAAAACATTGGTAAGTGTCATAAAAGAAACAAGTGGCATAACTTAAAAGCCACGTTTGTCAAACAAATACTTGCAGAAATATGAGTTCATAAAGGCTTCACCCTGTTGAGCAAAGCAGTAACCTCAATGGATGCCATTAAAAGAGAAAAAAGGCCCACGAACAACTTTCAACCAGCCAGAATCAACTAAATCTTGGCATCTGACAATAGGTTCTCTTTTATTTACATGGGAACCTCGGAATACATTCTTAGGATGAAAAGGATGATGTGAAGGAAGCATATCTGTACCAAAATATCTTGACTATCGAGATAACTTCTTGTCATCAACAACAAGTCCTTTGTTGTGGATAACCCCTCTACTGCTCTACAAAGATTAATAGCTCGTTCATGATTTCAAGGGGCACTTGACAACTACAAGTAGCCCAAGATGTTCAGTATCAGGAGAAACCAGAATCCGTCGAACATTGGTCTGGCCTAAGCAGATTTACCTAAAATGCACAAGTGATTTAGGAAGTAGAAAAATCCTACATGATATACATCTAATTTGATTTGGGTGCACCTGCATGTTTGCATGCACGGATCCACACGAAAACTAGATTTACAAAACCCAAGGCCTTAATACAGACAACCAGTCATATATGGAAGTGGTAAGTTGGCTGCTACAAGCTCACAAGCCCGAGTCACCATTACAACGTTTGATGGAACACAGTTTTCAGGAGGAGTACTGAACCTTCAAGGTCATAAATCAGTTTGATTCACTAACTAGCCTTAGTTGTGTCTCTTAAGTAAAAGAAATAGATGGAGAGTCGGAAACCAATGAGAACTTGGGTTGAGGTGATGAGGAAAAACACAAGTAACTTAAACTTAGCAAAGGCTATCACTACGAACAAAATCAATTGGAGCAAAGGGGAAAAAAAGGGGGGGCTTGTTGGGTTGAGTTTAACTAAACTTAGTTTTTCGTCAATCAATAACATCCAAAATAACTTTCTTTAGGAGAGTTCAGCGTACTCATTAACATCCAAACTACAATATGGCCAAGCATCATGGGAGCTGTCCCATCGAACATAATATCCTTCATTGGAACATGTTTACCGTTAGGCATTAGCTGTCAACTACTTGCAAAGTTCTAATAATCTACATAGGTGACTTGCAAAATCCCAAATTTAACCATCAGCCTGTACAAAAGTTACAAAATTTCTCCAAAAGAATCCTACTAATCATCTAAACTAAAATAGTACTCCAACTGAATTTTCAACACTGGAGCCTAGAGATGCACCTTAAACTGAACCCTGACAGCGTCTTGTTCGTGTTCAGTACACTTAAATGACTGTTCTTCATCTCTTTAGACACAATATCGAACCAAGTATATCAGGTATTCTCTTCTATCTCTTTATTGTTTCTTTGTGTCGAAATCGTCTCGTTAGTACACAACAAATTGAACCAAGCATTTCCTAAATAAACATATGCTTTAAAAACAAGTGCTAAAACTCCTCAACACAAACTCTCAAGGAACAGCAATTCCTAATACTTCATCTATTACTATTACAAAGGGAACAACCCTTTTGGTGGGAACGTCAGTTTTGAAGCTGGCTCACATTATAGTTTCCAAAACTACCCTTTAACTGCCTAAGGAGCTGCCCAGAAGAAAAAATAAACTTGTCACCCTAATTTTCTTCTCCCATTTTTTTCTACTTTCACAACTCAGATTCCATTAAAAACTAATCCCGATTGAGGATTTTCCCTTTCCCTCTTTCGCACAATACAATTTGCACAAGCATCACGTCCACATCTAGTGTCTTCTGATTAGACTGATAGAAACATAAATACTAAATGAACTATACAGCGAAAAAATGAGCTAAGCATTCAACCAGACAACACTTAAGCACCAATTCAAACCTCACCTTTTGCTTGGCAAGCAACACCTTCTCAGCAATAGACATCTTGGGAGGCCGAAACCCTAACCTCTGCTCCCTCACCTTATTAAACCCCAGATCCTCAATCACCCCACCAAACGCATCCCTCGGGAACAAGTCCTTGGGCGCAAACTCCCCACACACCGCCGCCACCTTCTCCCTCGCCTCCGCCGCCATCTCCCTCTCCGCCGCGCTCGGGCTCCTCCCTCCCCTCATCTTCCCCATCGCCGCCAGGACCATCACTATCTCCGCCGCCCTCCTCACGTTCGCAACTACCCCGTCGCCCCTCCTCGCCTTCTTCACCGCCGCCAATTCACCCCCCTCCCCCGCCGGCCGCTTCTCCCCCACCGCCACCGCGACCTCCAAACCCTCCATCGAACTCGAATCCATCCAAACCCCGCCGCCTCACCGTTTGAACATCAAAAAAGCCTCCGAACGACGGATTGAGCCTGGGAAACCTGCACAGGAGAGGAAGGTGAGGAGCCATGGGAGGGGCGGGGGAAACCCTAGAGAGAGAAACAGAAGGGGAGGAGAGAGGGACGGAGAGAGAGAGAGGGATAAGACGATTATTTTGAAAAATAGGGAGTTTTAATTCGTTAAATTATATACCTTTTGGGCGGGTAATTGAAGAGAGAAAAATACTTCTCGACTCACTTGCGCGCAACACCAAGGCAAAATCTTTGAGCAGAGAGAGATTTCGAGAGGGGGCGCGTATTTTAGAGGGAAGGCCTTAATTTTTTTCTACTGGCCTACTGTTTATAATTAACGCCGGGTGCACGCTCCCTTCGTGCTACCCTACTACCCTGCCCTTCCTTAATTACACTTTAATACCTTAATTTTTGCTCTAACCCCATAACCGTTAGAAATTCTTTGCAACACACACACACTCACACAAAATTTATATATATATATATATATATATATATATATAAATTATTCATGATAAATTTTGTAAGTAGGGCGGTAAACGAACCGAGCAGCTCACGAGCTCGACTAGGTTCGTTTAATGAACGAGCCAAGCTCAAGCTAAAGTTTTATGGTCGTTTAATAAACGAGTTGGGCGCGGTAAACGAATCGTACAGCTTACGAGCTCGGCTTGGTTCGTTTAATGAACAAGCCATGCTCAAACTCGAGTTTTCGCCTCGTTTAGTAAACGAGCTGGGTGAAGCTTAGCTCATTCGACAAAAGCTCAACTCGTTAAGGGAAACTCGGCTCGATTAAAGATGTTTGTTTAGTAAATGACTAAACCAGGCTCGTTAAGGCTCGAGGTCGACAAAGCTCGGCTCGACTTGTTTACAGCCCTATGCCCAAGTGGTTCGGGTGGATGTCCAGGCCTTGGGGATACTCCTCAAGGTCTAGGATTCGATTCCCTACCGAGTGAGTACCCTGAAGTAAGTGGAGGGTCGTGACGGGTGTGGCCGTGCTAGCTCCCCACAAAGATTTCAGTCAAATCCATTTAGTGATCTGCCTGTAGGATTATTCCTCCATTACCCCCGAGGAAAAAGAAAAAAAAATATCAATTATCGCCCTTTGTGTCTTTTAAAGAGCTTCTCACGTTTATGTGTTTGTTTTAAATCTTAGGACTTCGTGTAAACTTTGTAGTATATTTAGATTTTTTTGTATTTATATATTGTTACATTCCCTAGATTTTTATTTTTTTTTTTGAAAATGTCTACACTCCCTGGATTTAGTTAAGTATAAAATCATAAATTCCAGTTGGGGTAAGCTCCTATTGGGCACGAGCTCCCTCTGCCACTGGCCATAGTTGAGTCGATTAGTAGTAGTTTGTTTAAGTTGGCTTAAAAACTTGTCGAGCTTGTAAAAGTGAAATGCAACAAAGCCGCCTTCTCTTTTTTTTTAATTCGAAATTCATTTCATAGGCAAAAGTTATACAGCATTTGCGCAATCAGACCGACGAAAGGGCGGCATAGGTGAAGATAGGTAACCCGACAATTAGTCGCTTAAAGACAACCCTATCAGAGGCTTCAACATGTGCCGATGGAAACTCGGACAAGAAAGTGAGCAGAGGTTACGAATCCAATCCCCTAGACCACAGCCCAATACGCATGCCGGCCGCTCCGGACGAGGATACGTAAACCGAGTCGCTGAAGCAGGTAATTTGTCCCACAAAACCATTATTGGGCAAATTTCAACCCTAATTAGAAAAAAAAATCACACTGGCATTAGAATTGTACAATTCGGGTTGGTTCAGACGGGCTTAAGGCCCACCCAGGCCCTGCTATGTCAGATAATCAGAGCTTGCCCAAGCACACGTCCAAGTTCAGTGTTGGGCTATAGGCCCATTTTGAGCCTATGCAAACTAAGTTCACTTGGTGAACTCGGGTTGTTTGATATAACCGAGACATATCGGCTCAGTTTGTTTGGGCGTATTTTACCTATTTTTCAATATTTGGTTGTGTAAAAAATGAAGAAAATATTGTATATTAATTGGATGAAAATCATTTACCCTTAAATTTTCCGTTTATTTTCCGAAATGAACATGTTGTCTTCTACTATAATTTTCATTGCTCAGTTTCCTCGATAGTTAGTCCTGACCCTTATTCAATTCCAATATTCTCTGATCTCTCCACCGTTGAAGCCCCCTCTCTATCTCTCTACACTATTTTGTCAATTTTTGAAAATAGTTTCAAATACTAACAAAACACCAGAAAATAAAAGTTTAAAATTTGTTTTCTGAAAAAAAATTTACATGCTTCAAAACAAACAGAGCCTAGTAAAATTTTTTTTTTTGGGGAATAAAAACAGTTTAAGGCGATTTTTAGAGGATTTATGCCTGCCCATTTCATAAATTTTGGTTATTTTTAAAAATTGTATAGTTTTTTAATTGGAAAACAACTTCACGCCTAATTTTTAAAAATTTAAAGCAATTTAAAGAACTAATCGATATTATACAAAAGTCAACAAATACTGCACGGCTTACTTTATTTTTTTTATGAGAAAATGACAGCCCAGGACGTATTTTGATAATTAATATCTGCCAATGACAAACTAAGAACATTTGTTAATACTGAAAATATTATTGGCGAGTATTAATTATCAAAACAGGTCATTGGCCGTTATTTTCCCTTTTTTTATATAAATAATGACACAAGGTTTTATTTGAAAACCAAACCCTCATAGTATATCGTTGAAAGTTGATGATGAAATAAAAGTAATGAGAGAAAAATAAGAAGTAACTGGCCAAATTAAAGCATATATATCCAAACAAAAGCAAAATACAAAGAATGTGGCGAACTAATGATCTCATCATAATTATAGTTCTTTTAGGGAAATGATATTGGCACTTCAAAAATTGATGCAGGCACTCCAAAATCAGTGTAACTCCAAAGCCACTTTCCTTTGTTTTTTGGAGTGTCTGCATAAATTTTTGAGTGCCAATATCATTTCCTTTATTTTAAAACAATGAGTAGTTTTTTTGTTGGAAAACTACTTCGTGCCTAATTTTTATAAAAAATTTCATCAACATAGAGAAACTAATCGAAATCTTTGAATTTACAAAAAAGTCAACAAATACTGCACGGATAATTTTATTTTTTTCTAAAAAAATGTCCAAATATATTATTTGAAGCATTAAAATTATGTAACAAGGATAGTACTGTTACAGTATAATAATAGGGTTGACAAAAGTAAGGTTATTACTTATTAGTCCCTCTCAATTCATCTTTGAGAGATAAAAGCAACAAATAAAATTAAAGTAATACGATAACAAGAATTAGAAGTAACCCGTCAAATTAAAGCATAAGTAAACAAAAACCAATCAATGATCTCTTCATAATTTTCCGCCCACGGCAACCATCCATTTATCAACCAAGTTACAATTGCAAGCTTGTTAATAAATTTTTAGTTTAGAATATAATCTATATTGTGCGATGCACAGGCAAGTACTATAAAATTGATCCCTCTTTTTAAAAAAGTAAAATTGTTACGTAAATTAGAGAGTTAGCTCTATTTTGGAACTTGAGAAAAAATGAAAAAGAAGGGAAAAATAATATAAAAGAAAATGAGGGATAAAGTTGGGGGAAATTTAAAAAACAAAAAACAAAGTTGCATTCGTGTTTGAAAATTTTCCTTCTTTTTCTTTAAGAACCCAAAAAAAAAAAGGTTGTTAAAAAAATTTATTTTCTTTCTCCAAGTTCCAAATGGAGCTCAAGTAGAAGACTTCTTTTTATATTCCCCAGACAATAATTATTTTATTCGTAAATGCCAAGAATAAATAAATGGATAGATAGACTCGGTAGGGATGAAGTGGAATATGCTTGGTCTTTTAATTCTAATCCCACTTAAGAATTGTTTTCCGCGAAGAGGCTCGCAGCTCAATGGTATTTTTATGGTTCGTTTTTTTAGGGAGGTTAGGGTTTGAGTACCGTCCGAGCGTTCGTGGTTTAAGGCTACGTACAATCAAGGCTACGTACAATCGTTGGATCTTGTGAATTAATTTACTAAATACCCTAACTCCAGTGGATGTAGAATTTAAAAATCTTGTAGTGCAACTCGAACTAAAATACCGTAGGGTGGCGGATTCGGCCGGCTTCTATTGGTCTAAGCCGTCTATTGACCGGATTGAGAAGGGAAAAAAAACTGTTTTCCATGTCAAAAGAGAAAACACGTTTATCTGCTCCTATTTATATCCGTCAGAATTGTTTTGACCTCGTAACAAGACGAAGACGACGACGACGACGAGGAGGCCGAAAAAACTCCGCCGATCAACGGTGCTGCCGCGTGTCTCCTCCCTTCGAATCCCCTTTCTCCAAATTCAATTTGAATCCTCTCTCTAAATTACGTAATTCAATCGGCATCCCTTCCAATTTACGCGATTCAAGTAAATTGATCTGAACAAAACAGGTACCAATTTCCTTTCGTCTTCCCAAATTTTGTTCTTTCCAATTTACGCGATTCAAGTAAATTGATCTGAACAAAACAGGTACCAATTTCCTTTCGTCTTCCCAAATTTTGTTCTTACTTTACGGCGTCCGATCTGTTGTTCCGCTTGTTAGGTATTTTACCTTCACAATCACGTAACCAATTGTAATTTGATCCTCTGAACGGGATTGTGGATGCCTTAAAGTTTTAGGTCACGGAGTTCTAGCTTAGATTATAGGCTGATTACCGACCTCTTTATGTAATTATAACAAGTGGATGATTCGGTAACGGATGATTATATTGTGTATATGTTTGTTTTTATTTTATGTTTTCCAGGTGGGGCGATAAGATCGATTTTCTCCCCTGGAAAGTTTTTTACATGCAGTTTGAATTTGGGGACCTATTTGGTGAATTTTATTTGTTCTAAACTTTCATGTGTTTATGGTGGAAGTTCATCACTAAGATAATTGAATATGAACGCATTGCTTGTATTTTAGTAAGACAAGAGCAGAAAAGGGGGGCAAGCAGAGATTCTTAGGTTGGAATATCATGTTATTAGATTTGGCATGGTTGAAGTTATGCGTTAAGCCATTAACATGTTACTGAGTGATGAAACTTGCATTTGTTTATTCCATGTCCATATTCAACCCCATATTAATTGTCGTGCTGGAACATTAGCTGAATTAGGCTGTGTTGTCGTGGAACAACACGACAAAGAGAGCACTTATTTTTAACCCGTGCTTTGTATTATATCATTGTATTGTTTGTTTGAGTTTTTTTTTTCTTGAGGTTACTGCATTTGTCATCAATTTCCGTTTTGTCTTTGCGAAAGTTGAACCTAAGACCTACCTGTTCTGAGTTCTCTCTCAACCCTTTATCACCTGAGTGAACATACAAAGGGTAGTGTTTACTATGTCTATACAGATGTTTTCATGAGTTTAGAAAGACAAACTGTGCTAGGTGACTCCAACTGAACTAAAAGTAAATTCTCAATGGCTGAAAGAATGTCATAAAATGCTATTGATATTACATTCCATGAAATTTACTTTGTTAAGGTTCTCATATTTTATTTTCTTCAGATCGATGGCATCTTCTTCAGACTCATGGGTCAAAGAATATAATGAAGCAGTAAAGCTTGCTGATGATATCAATGGCATGATTTCTGAAAGGAGCTCTTTACCTGTGTCGGGACCAGATACACAGCGTCATGTATCTGCTATACGGAGAAAAATAACCATATTGGGAACTAGACTCGATAGCCTGCAGTCCCTTGTGGGAAAGGTTCCTGGAAAACAGCCTCTGTAAGTCATCGCAACACAAACCCCCCCTCCCTCCCAAAAAAAAAAGAAAAAGAGTTTCAACCATAGGAAGGGAACAAGCCAACCTTTATTCCAGTAGATCAAGAATTTTATGCACTTCATTTTTGTTGAGGCTTCCGCCGCGCCGCGCCGCGCCTCTCCCCCCCCCCCCCCTCCCCCTCCCTTCCCCAAGGAAGCTATTTTTTAGTATACACATTCACTTTCCCTAGACAGTTTTGGCATTATTTTCTATGATATGTGATATAATCCACTGTGTTGGATTTTGGTTCAAGTTCAACTATTGGTTCTTCTTCTTAGACTCCTGGTGATTTTTCCATGTAAATACTTGTTGAGGTTTCTTTGAAAGAAGTTAATGCTATTGGATTAATATTATTTGCATATGGATATTTTGGAAGAAATCAGTAAGAGAAATCATACTTAACACATAATGAGTAACTCAGATTTTGTTGAGCCCCTCCGTTAAAGAACTCGCTACAAGCAGATCTGAATATCAGCAAGACAAGATAATCATTGCCTATCCTGGTGAGAATTACATGCAGTGATGCAGTTATTACGGAAGGGAGAAAAATATGTGGCTTTGGATATATAGCTTCTCCTTCTAACCTTATGTCACACATAAGTGAGTTTATTCTGGTAATTCAGAATATTTATGGCTCTCTTTATGAATATTGCTCCTTATTATGGGCTGAAAAGCACTTCACCATTGTTAGGTGATTTCATGATAATTTTGAGAGGTCAAACAGCACTTACCTTTCTCAGGAAACCTTCTTAATCAACACCAACTGTAACGAACTGGATCCTTCAGTCTTAAGGGGTGTTACACCTATGGCTTTTTTTGCTGTGTTTGCAATAATCTTTGTGCTATGAAGTCACTATTTGGCCTTGATCTGCCAAAGAATGTCTAATTCTTGTTGCTCTTATTGGCGTATTTGTATATCTGTTGACGCTTCATTTATTGTACACAGAACAGAGAAAGAGATGAATCGACGGAAGGAGATGCTTCTAACCTTGAGATCGAAAGTAACCCAGATGGCCTCGACATTGAACATGTCAACTTTGGCACACAGAGACAGCTTGCTTGGGCCAGATATTACGTCAGCTGATGCCATGAGCAGAACAACTGGCTTGGATAACTCTGGCGTTGTTGGTCTTCAGAGACAAATAATGAGAGGTGAGTTTTTTATTTTTTGGGTAACTTCTTCAGAAATAAGTTTGTTATTTTATTTGGCTTCTATGTGATGAATCATTTTGTGGGTATGCCTTTGATGCAGAACAAGACGAAGGCCTTGAGAAATTGGAGGAGACAGTGATAAGTACGAAACATATTGCTTTGGCAGTCAATGAGGAACTTGACCTACACGCTAGACTAATTGTATGTTACTGCTTCCTTTACGTACCTTTCTTTTTTATCCATGACCTTGTACTTTTTATATGTGCCAATTTTCATCAAATACCTTGGCAGTAGAAGTAATTCATTTGTAAACTTCCTCTCCTACTTTGCAGGATAATCTGGACCAACATGTGGATGTCACAGATTCCCGATTACAGGTGATACTCAATTTAGTACTTTACTCTGTTTTTTTTGCAAAGCATGCCTACCCTTCATGGTTAGAGATGCTTTTTGTATGTGAAAATTGTTATAGCATATTTCCTTGGGGTAATGGAATTGGAAATAAGTGGACATACATCACAATGATACATGAATAATTGAGAACAAATTCAAGTGGAAAAAACACTGACCTTCATCATACTAATAGTTGACAGAAACATAACTGTGACAATTCAGAAAGTTTCGATTAGATCTATTGTCTGCGCATGGTTTGGAAAATGTAGCCGGTTCTGTAACTTGTGGATTGTGTATGGAGCATGAATGAAAGACTTCCTTCATAGATGATAGACGGTTTTATCAAGAAGAAAATATATGAAGAGTGGAAGATTGCTTAACAATTTCTTAAAGAGATTAAATGTGGAGGGAAAGAACTAAGCAATTGGACATCTCATATTCTACATGCATATTTTCACTTCAAGCTGTTTATTATTGAGTTGAAACTAAAGTGCGACCAATGTGGATGTCATCGTGAATGGCATTTAATTTGCTTATTTGAGTCTTTTCTCGCATTTTGATGAATTGCGTTATTGTATTCTAAGTGAAACTAGTCTCTTGTGGAACTTTCTAATTCTTGATATTTTGTTTTGTTGGTTTTCCTATGATTGGAACAGCGAGTGCAGAAGAACCTGGCGATTTTGAATAAACGCACCAAAGGTGGTTGCTCCTGCCTATGCCTCCTCTTCTCAGTGGTGGGGATTGTGGTTCTGGTCTTCGCGATATATTTGCTGGTTAAATACTTGTAATACGAAACAAAAACATCTTACTCTGTATGTTGTTGTGTCTTGGTGTGGAAGTGGCTTTTCTGATTGCATCCTAGAAACCTTAATATCTCGGTTTGTTTTCTGGAATCCTTGCTTGCGCAGCATTAATGTATTCTATGTTTGTGGAGTGAAATTGTATTTAACAAGCTGAACAAGTGTCACGGAACGTCTCAATTATTGATGTTGATTGTTTTTTGAATTTTACGGCATATAATTCACCTACCACTAACGAAAACCTTGATATCAAACGATTGCCTTTCCAGTTTTCCTTGTCTAGCATATGCGTTGTTTTTATAATTTCAAAAAAATACTTAGTTGTATGGTGGTTTTGTTTGTGCAATACCATAGTTGTGAGTTAGGGTGAATTTGACACCCTAAAGCCTTCTCTATCTTGCTTACCACTTTAATCTAGCTTTTCACTCCATTAAATGTAGATAATCAACACTCAAAAGTGATTTGTCCCATTCCAATTAACAGTTGATTTGGGAATATTGCAACTCAGCCTATTGATCCAGTGGTACAATACCTGAAATCAAATCACTGTTCTATTTGAATTGAGATTTAATTCAAAATTATCTATCTTCGTGGAACGCTAAGGATACAACCCAATGAGAATATAAGGGGCATACCCCCTGCGAAATTCTGGAAATTGATACCTTCTCTAAAGCTCAACACTTCTTTGAGTTGCATTTGCATCTCTGGATTTGTTTCAAGTTGCGTTTGCATCTCTAGATGCTAAACAAAAGGATTTAGAGATGCAAAACAAAAAGGATTTTACAACCATTCACAGAAAACAGTCCCAAATTCGATTCCGTAGGCAGTAGTTTCAGTATAGAATCTGTAATAGTAACAGCATAGAAGTTGCATGGAATCATTCATGCTAAAGATTCAAATTTCTACTCAAATTTTCTTGCCCTCCAATTTCCCAAATCCACCAATAATATCAAAAATCTCTCGATTTAGGGAAAAAAACGAAGCCACTACCACAGCCTACCAAAATGGTTATAATCACAACAGATTGCCCCATCTGGTTGCAGGAGAAAAACAAAAAAATGGGGGAGGCAACTAGAAAGCAAAAACAAAAAAAGGCATCAAACAGATGCAGGAATCAAGATCATAACACAGCCTAATGCAATACACAAACTGGAAAACGAAGTTACAAAGTGAAAGAAAGAGGTTAAAAGAAGAGCTTTCTTTGAGCAGGTCGAGATGGAACTTGAGAAGGTGAGGTAGAGGTACTGGGTGATTTCTGACCTCCCTGGTTTCCTGATCCTTTCTCAGCAAGCTTTGCTCCCCTGGGGTCAGTTATTAGTGTTTTCTGAAACGACTGAGTGAAACCAGTTGCGATGATAGTCACGTGAATCTCCCCATTGTAGCGCTCATCCACCACAGCTCCAAATATAATGTTAGCTGAAGGATCTGCCAAACTTGTAACAACCTGGAGAGGAGAGGTGAAGGAATTAAGTCAACATCAGGATGTTAAAATTTCCATTTATCGATGAGTAACAAATAAGATCTGCATCCAGGTAAAATGATTGAAGTTCACCAAGGCAAGCCATAGTAACTTGGTACTTCGTAGGAAAACTAATATCTCTGAGTACTGTATATAATATAGAATGAATTTATCTTTCCCGTTTCGCTACTGTGAATAGGCAAATAACACAGTTTGATGTCCATTACTCTTATCTATTCCTGGCATCTTTCCACATAATCTTGATGCAAAATGAAGAGCTGGAGCGTAACAAGCTGGATCAGCAAATCTATGGTGCTAACTGCTAAGTTGGTGGCAGAGGGGTATAAACGGGACGAGAAGGGAAGGGAAGGGAAAATAAATATTTGGTCAGGAAATAGAGGAGAATGCAAGTTCTTTTCTAGTGTTTGCCTTTAGTTCCTAGAGAATGAGGAGAAAGTTGAGGGAGAAGTTTTCAATTTGGTTTAAGCATAAGTTTCTTTTCTAGTGTTTGGTTCCAATAGAATGAGGAGAAAAGTGGAGAGAGAAGATTTCAATTTGGTGTAGCTTACACATGCCTCAATTCCAATTGATTTTTTCCCTTCCAAAAGTTTCTTGTATGGCGTGAAGATCTTTCGAGACAAAGGGATAAGTTCTTTAAACTTGCGTACTAAAATTCTTTCTTTTTCTCTCCTACCAAGTCAGCCAAAGAAGAGAAAGAAAGTTTTGAAAATCTTTCCCATCTTCCCCCTCCTGCCAAACATACCACAAGGGAAGTGACCCAGAATAGAAAATTTAGGAAAATTTGAAGTACCTGTGACACCCTATTCACTTCCTGTAATGTTATGTCCTTTCCACCAGTAATGTTATATACAACTCCGGTGGCAGATTGGATTGATGATCCAATCAGAGGGGCCAGAGTAGCTTGTTCAGCTGCTTCTTCCGCACGATTCTTGCTGGAGGAAACACCCACTCCAAGCATTGCCGTTCCGGAGTCCTTCATGACTGCCTTCACATCTGCAAAATCTACATTCACCAGTCCAGGTATCTGCAAAAGAAGAAAAAATGCTTCAATTATGCAGCAGAAGACAAAATTTTGGAATTTATTATAGAATCCCAATATATGAACACACAGGAATCTAGGGTTGCAACCCCATTCCCCACTATGAATTAGTTTAGAAGGCATTGCCAAAGTGAGTGCCAGACCCCAAGAGTGTATCAAATCCAACCATAAAGAAACTGAGTGTATCAGGAAGGGATGAAAACAACGGCAATGGCAAGACAATGGCAATGTTGCGGAGAACATGTCAAAATTGCATAACGCAATGCAAGTTATAGATTAGCTAGAAAGAGATGTGAATATTAGGATAAGCTGCAATACTTAGCATTGCATCATTTAGCAAATGGACGAAATGATGCCTAACGGGTACTTACAAAACAGGTAGAAGACAAAGTATTGTATGCAACTTTTTATTAAGGTTTCAGGATCTTCTCACAGAGATTTCGTAAATAAGAAAACAGTCAATGGTCACCACATGAGGAAATATTGTTCAGTTTTTTCACAAAATGCACTCACTGTGATTATGTCTGCAATTCCTTGCACCCCTTGGCGAAGAACATCATCAGCAAGAAGAAAAGCATCCTGAAGGGCTGTTTGCTCATCGGCTATATCCAGCAGACGGTCGTTGGGAATCACAATAAGAGTATCAACATTCTTTTGCAACTTTTCTATAGCCTCCAATGCCTGGAAAAGAACCAAAATGCAAGATTTAAAGAAAAGAGAAATCTGCGATCCTAAGTAAATAAAATCATGACCTCCCAGGCAAAGAAAGACTATCTATCACATTATCTTATCAGCGCATTCGTTGCAAGATAACGTTCTTCTTGATCTTCACTTAAACTATCTAATTCCAAATGAGGAACCAGTCACAAGCATCCAATTAAAGGGGAGGGGTAAAATCTTTAAGGAAAAAAAACCCTGGTTATCATATAGCGTCTCTTAAAGAAAAAGGACCAATAATGGCACAGCCCCCACCAAAGCATTCGCAAAAGAAGTTTACCTTTCCTTTGTCCCTAAGCATCACAACCCCAGATACTAAAGAAATCTGTGATTCCTAATTAATGTGGCAGGTAATATTTGTTTAAGAAACCGTCAAAATAGCAGCAGCCAACATAAGTCCAGCAAAAACCTCGACTGCTGTCTCAAAAGGACCCAAAAGAAGTGCATCCGCCACGCAAATCTGACTTATAAAAAAAGTTAAAAACTGACCCAGCTTTGATTTAACTATCCCAACTGTTCTCAAAGAAACACTTCCGCGAGTTAATGTGACTTTGAGTTAGAAGCTAATGGGCTATTATATAGAAAAAACTGAACTCAGTGGTATTTCATTAACTTTTTCTATGAAAGACCAAATTGGAACCTGCCTGCAAGGATCTTTTACGTCCTTCAAAGCTGAATGGGTAGGTGACCACACCAACAGTTAAGTAACCCGCTTCTCTTGAAATCTGTGCCACAACTGGAGCAGCACCAGATCCTGTACCCCCACCCATACCTGCTGTTATGAACACAAGATCGGAGCCTTTAAGGGAAGCAGCAATCGCTTCCTTTGATTCCTCGGCAGCTTGTTCCCCCAAAAGTGGATTCCCACCAGTACCTGCACTCTATTAAGTGATTGAATGAGAGGACAAAGTAAGAAGTAACACCACACAAGCATGCAGATATCAGTGCAGTGATTTTGTGATGCTACTTAATCACCATTCACCACCATAGTTATCCAATCACATAGGCTCTCCACTGCTTCAGAAAGGGTACAGTGGAAGTTCTAGAATAAAATTTTATAAACTCAAATTGAAGTGAGAGTGCCAGACCGAGTCCACGTGTCAAAAGCTCTCCAATTTGAAGTGGGTTCTTAGCAGCAGACTGAAGTAGTGCTTGAGCATCAGTGTTTATGGCATAGAAATCGACTCCCTGATAGTAAACAGTCAACATCAAGATGTCAGGCCTGTGTAAGTTCCATTACGGTGCAAATATTGTAGTAAGCCAAGGTTGCATCTTATCATCTTAATCAAAACACCTGCATATTGGATCTAACTTACGATTATACAGACCAAATACACAAAATTGAAAGTCAAAGAAACGAAGAGCCAAATCAACTAACAAGACCTCAAAGTACCACCAAGACGATGCTCATTTCCTCAATATACCAAAACAAGAATCTTCTCGAATGTTTGCAATGTTACTAAATCAGGCCAGTCCACAAATACTTAGAGGGTGTTCCACTTTCTTACAAAAAGAATTTTTTTTAAAAAAGAAGGTAATTTCAAGCTCAAAAATCATGTATTTACGCTAATAATTTTTCTATCAATGTGGATCTTGTTTGATAGATCTCATTGAGATCTTTTAAACGGTGCAAAAAAAATTTAAAAATTATTTTTCATTTTCATTATATTTGAGTTTGAAATTACCTTCGTTTTAGAAAGAAAGTGGAACGGGGCCTTAGAAGAAGACAAACAAAACACTATGCATATGAAGAATCGTCTTGAATCTTTTAAGCTATCTGAAGGATCAAAATACTTTAAGAACTAAAAGCCCTTCATTGGCATAGGAAAAACACGAGAAATGGGTTAAATGATAAATCAATAGAAACTTAGCTGGCTAATGGTTACATGCCATCATGAACCTGCCTAAACACTACTCAAACTTGAAATGTATTCTGAAGCACCAAACAATTTAGGTAGCTCAAGCACAAGCCAACTTCGTTGGTACCATTGATACGATACATACGAAGAGGAAAATAACAATGTAATCCACTTATAATAGGACACGTTCCAATTTACTGTCTAATATGGTCCAAAAGTTAATGACTTAAGTGCGTAACCCATTGTACACAACTTATCTATTTCTACTTTTGGATAAACTGGGACACAGAATTCATGCTACTGTAAACCTATGTGCAGCTTAATGTCCGTACTCTGCAAATTGGAGAATGAAACAAAACCTACTCCAAATCAATCACCAATTGCAGAAAGAAAGTGGGTCGACAGGAAAAGAAACTAAGCAGAACATGGAGTAAGAAAATAACATAATTAACACCTTGAAAGTTTCAGAACAATAAAGTAAAAAAGAATCAAAATTGACATTGCCATTGCCATTGGAAAACCTCATCATGCAAGCAAACCCAAATCAGAATGAAGACACAATTTATGTATGCTTTAGAGCATCTCCAGCCCTTACTTAAATTTGGGTAAAAGCTTCAATTGGTATGAAGCACTCCAATAGGCAAATCCAAATATAAGCAAAAATTGATTAAAAGCTTCATTAATGGCATGTTGCAAATTCGAGAGGGAAAATAGGCTTGCAAAATTTGAGTGAAAATTTGAGTCTCCCTCGATTTGAGTAAAACTCAATTTGTATAGGTTTGAGAAAAGGAATGGGCTGCATTTTAAGGGGTTTTTACTCAAATTTTGAGTTTGATTAAGAAAAGGGAAAGGGCTGGAGATTTTATGTATAATTATATATTCGAGAGAGAGAGAGAGAGAGAGAGAGAGAGAGACAACACACACACAAATATGCAAGTATGAAGGCATTCAAAGATACAAAAATCATGAATTGACCCGCGGAAATTTCGCAAGTATGACAAGTATCGAAATTGACCTTGCCATTGAGAGCCCTCATCATGTAAGCCAACCCAAATCAGAATGAAGACGTACTTTACGCAAATGTATTCATATATGCAAGTATATGAAGGCATTCCCCTTTGGATGGAGGGTTTCATGAGAAAAGAGAGGAAAGGATTTTGGTTTCTTCTCATATGACTCATTTGGATTGAGCGTTTCCGTCAGAGATGGAGAGAAAAGTATAAATAAATAAAATTTTGAGCGGCCATTCCCCTTTCTCGCCCAATCCCACCAAAAATTGTGAGATTTAGTGAGAAAGGGCTCCCCTTTCTTTCTCATCCTTTCTCACCATTCAAAGGGATTGCGGCAACCGATCAAAATGCAACAAAACCCACCTGCAAGCCGCTGCCAATCATGCGATTAACAGCATTGTTGCCGCCTCCGCCGACGCCAACGACCTTAATCTTGGCCGAATCCATTTGGGTAAACGAGCTGCTACAACTACAGCATAACCCAGAACGGTAACGCTGCGAGGGACTCCTCCGGTGTCGATCTCTGGGTGTGAAACATGCTGAAGAAACGAGTGTTTTATGGCTTAAGATCGAAGATGGTGATGAAGACGAACACATAAACTCAGCTGGGTTCGTGAGGTGAAGGGTTGTCATCATTGGGTTTCCAAGAAAATTGACCATCTATGAAATGAGGAGGGAGAAAATAACAAGGGGTTTTTAGGGTTTTAGAATTTGATGCTTTCTTTTTACTCCTACTCCATTTATCTGGTTTTGGTTTATTTTCTTCGTGTTTTTTGTTTAGTGGGTTAGCGCTAAAATCGAAATCCTAAAAGCATTCACTGGCTTCTGGTTGCGACAGTTTTGGCCTTTTGGTTGGATGGTCATGCACAAAGCTCTCCCTCATCAGTTCCACGGACCACACTACACAAATTTTGGGGCCTAGTCTTTCCGAGCAGCAAAGCTACACAATCCTCGCCCTAGAATGCAATGCTCTATCTTTTTGGTCGGCTGTCTTATTCACGTCAGCTTATGTACACTTCAACTAATTTTCTCCTTTATCCGATCAAAGATAAAACATCCATTCTGGTTTCTCGAATTCTTAAGATCTAGAATGCAATGCTCTCACTCACGCGTTTTCCCAACTGTGTTGATGGGTACTTCTTGGAATAGAAATTATGAACAACCTTAGTTGGAGAAACTTTGGTAATGCTCTAGA
Source organism: Rhododendron kiyosumense (assembly GCA_019656275.1). Taxonomy (NCBI): domain Eukaryota; kingdom Viridiplantae; phylum Streptophyta; class Magnoliopsida; order Ericales; family Ericaceae; genus Rhododendron; species Rhododendron kiyosumense. The sequence goes on along the minus strand of BPLS01000375.1, from coordinate 190,837 downwards.
AACTTTATAACCACCAGATCACGAGCAAGTGTTTGTATCTCTGTTCTTGTCAAAGATACTTTTGTGTAATTCTGCGCTTGAAAATGCCTGATAACAGAGTTATGGAGAGTTTTTGGGTACTGAAGATTTAACCTCTTAATTACAATGAAGATTTGGCCTGCTTAAATGTTGTTGTCTCAAATGTCAAGGAAAATAACAACGTTGTTATAGATGTATGATATGTGTGATGCACATAAGTTCCACACAGTAAATGTCTGAGTCCACAAATTGAGGATGGTTTCTAGACACGTATGTATGAATCTGTTCATTTCTATCTGTTTATGCAAAATAGAATAAGATAAATTCAAATTGTAAGATATGGGTCATATTTGACTTAAGTGGCATCATTTAAGGGAGGCAGGATTTTCTGTGCCGAAAATCTCTGTATCTCTGTGCCAAAGGGTTTTCCGGCCATTGGATTTTATAACATTAAAAAAAATCACATAATCCAACGGCTGGAAAACCACCTGGCACAGAGACACAGAAACAGATGAGAGCAGACCCCACCAACATCTATTTGGAAAATGATGATGTATTGCCACTAACCACAATATGCATTGTAAAGACTAAGAACATCCACAGTGGAATAATCAAAATCATAAAGTTGTTAAAGTTAGCAATATTTTGTCAAAAAAGTGTTCACAATGGTATAATCAAAATTTAACAACTCATCAATTTGGCTCTTGAATAATCAAAATTTGAAACCTTTTGTTAAAAACCAAACCTTCTCTCTCTCTCTCTCTCTCTCCTCATATTTTTAAAAGAAGTTTTTGTTTTTTTTTATTAATTTTTTTAGAACTCTTTTTTTTTCAGAAACTATTATTTTAAAAATGTATTTTTTTCAAAAACTTTTTCAGAAAGGAAAATGATATTGGCATTCCAAAAATTGATGGAGGCACTCCAAAAAATAAAGAAAATTGGCTTTGGAATTACACTGATTTTGGAGTGTTTGCATCAATTTTTGGAGTGTCAATATTAGTCTCTTTTCCGAAAAAATGTTTTTTTAAAAATAAAAGTTCTCAAAAAATTATTTTCTATTTCTAATAACTTGTTTTTATTAGTTTGAAAACTATTTTAAAAAAACTATTTTATATGGTGACAATTTTTAGATTTTTATAGATTGAAAATGTGATATAGCAAGTTTTGATTATTCAATTTTGATTGTGCCATTATGGACATCTAGTAACCTCTTAAATGGATAACCAAAAGGTAATGTGTCAACTTTTGATTAGTCCACTGCTGATGCTCTAAGGAGAGGATTTTACTCCGTTTTAATACACAATGCAATTTTCATTTTCCTAGCAGGGGATGGGTTATCAAGAAAGAAGATGATATTATTATTAGCATTAGAAAAGCAGCATCAGCAGTGGACTAATCAAAAGTTGGCACATCACTGTTAGCGGAAATCAGAACTTTCCACTAGATCCGTTAGTTTGGGATTGGCTTCTCTCAAGTCCATTTAGGGTGTCCAATCGTCATTGTGGCTCTACCACATGACCTATTTCAGTGACAACACTGTAACATCTTAGCTAAAGTATATAGACCATTCATCAGAAGAAAAAAGAAAACTGAATCAGATTGAACCGACAGGCGGCTGCTGCAAACATTGCAACAACCATGATAATGCAATGACCCAATGCAAACTGCATTTCTTCATCAATTGCTTCACCAAATTGACAAGCTTCATTATTTTGGATCTCTGACATTGAATTAAGACATGAATAACGGTCTTTACAGCAGGTAGAGTCAACCATGATATGATTAATCAATCTGAAGTAATATTTTGCACTTAATAAGAGCTACATACAAATATTTAGATGAGAAGACTTCGGTACTTTTTTCCTCTTGACTAAACTCTTCATTTCCACAAAATCCACCACAATGCAAGAGGGTTGCAAAAGCTTTTCCCACAGAGAACCTCACTCCCCTTCACTCAAAATTGGGACAATGAGCGGTTTCATCTGAGCAAGATACACAATTGCCCACCTACACCAAGCAAAGAAAATATGCAATGAAATAAAGTTGAATGAGAAATCATTGCGGGACAATAACCTGTTCATGACTCAAACCAGCATCAACTAGAAAGGGAAACCAGACATGTAGAATCTACTTAGAGAACTTACTTTTGTAAGAGAGAAAAAAATTGAATAGTCAAATCCACGCAGTTCAATCAAATTGGAATTCCACCATACCAAACACACTTAGGAAATAGGAATCCAAACCACATAGGCAAACAGATATAATTGCGCGGTTCAATATTAACATCCAACAAAGACTACTTGCCAATTAGTTGAAACATTGAGCTTCAACCATAGCGAGTTCAATTAATGGTTAGGAAGAAGCAAAGTTGGCTTAGAGAGAATATCGGGTGTTGTACTAGAAAGTGAAAGGAAGACATGAAAATAGAGGATGAGAGCTTGTGCAAGGGAAGAATAAGGGACAACTGACCAAAGCAGAGACAAAGTTGGAACAACGAAAGAAGTTTTGGTGCACAAACATGGAGAACGACATAGAAACGGACATTTTTCCAGCAGCCTGTAAGTTGATCTGAAGCAAAGAGAAGGACAAGAAGATGATGGGTTGCAGAAGTGAAGCTAGACAGAAAGATTGATTGCCAGAGTGATGACAACATTAAGTTTGCCAAAGTGATAAATGTTGCTTGAGAAGTTAAGTCGATGGCAAGGTAACACGTCATACAGGAAGGGGATGGAGAATCTCTCTCCCTCTATGCGTGTGAGCCTGTATGTGTTATTATGAGAGAATGTTTAATGATCATTCCCTACATCATGAAGTGCAATGCCCATTCCTAGAAATGGTGACGATGAGCATTCCAGTGGAATTATCATCACAATTTAGCTTTGTCATACAAATCACATGAATGGAGATGGAACCCAAGAACAGGTGTTCTGTCCAAACTATTCCCCTGCGAATTAAGAAGAATCTCAGCACCAATCTCTCATCCATTATTCTGGACATCAGGGGACCTTTCTGATAGATTAAATTTATTTTTCTTTAATACACACTATTAGCTATGGGATTGGTTCTGATTGTTTCATTTTCTAGAGTATGACTTGTACATGTTTACGCTCTCTACATCCACTCAATTTTCAACAGTTAATCACACCACAACTACTAACATGACTACACACAAGGTACACTAGGTTTGTAAAATAGAAGGGCCTAAGTTTAGTATGAGGCTTTTAAACCTAATAAGCATTTTATAGAGGTTGGCTATTGAAGAACAGTTTTTTGTGTCTGTTGCCTCCTCTTCTCCTGTCTCATTGTTCTCTTCTATCTTCCCTCTTCTTCCTTCTCCTCCATAGCTGCCTTGTCTACGCAAATTTAACTCAACTCTTTGGCTCTCAACTTTTCTTCCCTACCAATATTAATATATGCCTCTTTCTTGCCAGTTGCCACTGTTACCTCTCGTTCTCTGTCATTGGTTTCAGTTCACTGTGCTCTAACTTCCCTTTCACTTCCTTTCCCTGCACTGTTCCGTTTAGTATTCGTTGTTGGATGTTTATTCTTTGAGTTAACAGGTAGTGTTATAATTGACAAGGATAGCATGTTTTATACTCCTATTCTTCAAGATTTGTTGTCTATGGCACTACCGTGGGACCATTCCCCTCTCTTACCTTCCTTGGATAGCTTTTCCCCTTAAACGACTTAGTCCTTAACCATTTGCTTCAATCCTCTTTGCTTGGTACCATCTGAGCCAGAACTTTTGTTTCATGGGTGAACGAAAGTGGTGAACTACATGACTTGCCAATAAACAGTTAATAGTGATTGTACAAAGTGGTTTACTTTAATCTGTGACTCTGAATAATGTGGTAGTTGTAGTCTTCATTATTTCCGTTCTTTGAATGTGGGAATTTGGCCACTATTTTTTTACAGATGTCAACATACCATCGTAATGCATATCTCATGATCCTAGGGCTGCAATAACTATCAATCGTTACCTGGCCCTCTCTGTTTATACACCCACGCACTTTGGTCTAGTCTTCTATTACTTAGCATCTCTATCTACCATTTGATGAACGCTTATCTATATATCACTCCCCAAAAGTGCCTGTGACCATGAAACTTTGGTGTACCCAATAGTTTCGTCGAAAGACATTTCTTGCAGAACCTTACTGGACAGAGCATATATGCAGAAATAAAGCATGTTCCATTGTCATAAAATGAAAGAAAGGTGATACTCCTGGAATTTCTTTCAAAAGAATACCATTCAGCTTAAAGTCAAACTTACATCATCCAACAACAAACTGTTGCAGTAACAATCAACGTCAGGTGGAGCCTGCAAAACAAGGAAAAAGAGAAATTCCTCAAATACAACGTTGTGCTGAAACGGTGAAACCTGCATCAAATGGTTCTAACTTCTAAGTAGTCATACACAGTAGACATTATGAATTTAGGATATATCTTCACTCCTACAATGAAGCCCATTCCCAGTTCTACTCATCTTCACACAAATTGCAAGAAAACCTAAACCTTTGCCAGCTCCAATTACATACGGACAATACAACATCACAGTGCATGCATTAAAAAGTATGACAAACAGTTAACTAGCATATTCAATACCTCGATTCTAACATACAAAAAGATTGGACACCAGACCGAAAAATAGGTTTCTGCTAGGTGATTCTAAATGCACTAGGTGAAAACACAGTCATCCAAAACCAAATTACAGCCTTCTCCATTTGGACAGACCCAATCTGATCAGAACACAAGGAGGAAATTTAGATTGACCAATGAACATCCACAGAAAATAAAGTGTTTACCTTTTATCCAACTGACTTTGGATGCCATGATACGGAAGGATTTGGGCTTACTAAATCTAAGTGAACAGGTAGCCCAACACAATAGAAACATAAGATACGATTCATGTGGCCGACCCCAACCCCAATTGATTGGGACACAGGGCTCGGTTTAGTTTGGTTTTACCTGTAATCCATCTAGGCAACTAAAACTACCCAATGGTTTGCTACAGATGAATTGAAACAAGCAAATCCAAAACACCAAAAAAAAAGAAAAGACATTGAAAAGCAAAACGTACAGATTTGTAGAAGGCCCTCTGTTGAAGCAGATTCTGGTACACAGAGAAGCAATGATTCCAACAACGGAAAATATTAGGCTTGTCACCATAAACCCCATCGTTAATTTGATATCGCCAATGGAAGCAATGAAAATTTCTGCAAAGGAAATACCAAGTTCAAATTGGATCTAGACTGAAGAAAGGTAAATTATGATCCGATCTACGAAATCAACGACTATATATGAAACCCTAATCGCCTATATATATATATATATATATAGGAACCTTGATTGCCGGCGATTGGTCGGCGGTGAGGCGAAAAGCGTGTGGGGATTCGACTTCGATTTCGTAAATTATACCAACCTTAATATCCGAGCCTATGTGCCTAGAAAGATTGTAGATGCGGGCTGATACACCAACAGTTTTTGATCCAAATCAATTTCGAACAAGCTACTACACACGTTATTAGGATTATATGGTGTATAAAAAATTTTAAACTATTCGAGATTGACCCGTGTTCTATTCGAGCAGAGCTCATTCAAGTTGAAAGGGCAGAAATATGTTAGGGTCGGGTGGACCTAGGCTGACCCTGATTTTTAAAAAAATACTGTATTAATGTGACATCCAATTTCGAGTTTTGATTGTTATTATTAGTGAAATAAATGCTTAAAATCTCAATGATTTTTGTTTTCATTTGATAAAAAGATGTTATTTTATAGGGAGAATTAAATATTCATCCTCAGAAGAAACAACGCGTAAGTTTTCATCCTCGGAATTTTGAACGGTTATGTTTTCATCCCCAAAATCAAATAAACCCAAATTTGCCCCCATATATATAGGGATAGATTTTTGGAACCAATTCATAAACTTTGAGGTCCTATTCCGCAATTAAAGGGGTATGATCAGGCGATAAAATCCCCCATTTAACGTTATCCCATCTCTCTCCATCTAAACAATTCCTAATCCGATCCTAAATTATTCTCACACACACACACACACCCCTCCATGAATGTTGCAAGGCTCAGAACCTCCACCTCCGGTGATCCTAGATTGAGAACGGCAGCGGCAACGTCAATGAACGGCGATCCAAGATCAAGAATTGCCAACAAACGGTGTCGGCAATAAAGAAGAACGATGACCATTCTTAGATCCACTGGAAGCCGCCGCCCACTCTTTCTCTCTCCTCTCTTTCCATCGAAATCGCGACAGTGATCAAGATCAGTCGCGAAGGAAAGGAGGTGCAGCGAGCAAGTACCTCGACATGAGTACAAATACGGTAAAATGGAAACAACGTACGTTTGGGTTCTGGAAACTAGGAGGGGTGATTGTGTTTGTTTGGACTTGTTTTTTACGGGTTTGGATCCAAATGGTGAGTTGTGTTTTCATGGGTAATTTTTTTGGTTAGGATCAATTAGTGAGGTGATTTGTAGTGTTTGTGTGTTAGTTTGCCTTGTGTTTTCATGGGTGATTTTGTTCCAAAATATTTTATGATAATTCATGGTACGTAGATTTATCGTTGTGGTGTATTTTGTAATTCATGGTGTAATTCATCGTGAAATAAAAGCAAGTAGATTTCATGGTGTATTTCATCATGGTCGTCGTGGTGTATTTCGTCGTTCATGGGGTGTTTTATCAAGCATAATATGTCATAGTGTATTTTAAGCATATTTCATGGTGTATTCTATCAAGTACATTTCATAGTGTATTTTCACAAGCATATTTCATTGTGTATTTTACCTAGCAGATTTCATGGTGTATTTCGTCGTTCATGATGTATTTACCATGAAACTCATTTCAACTTGAAATCTCACATGGACGATCTATGAATTTACCAATCATAAATGGTAAAGGGCAAACTAAAATCGGTGAGATTTTGTTATTACTATTTTTAAAATTTTAAAATCCTTTCTTGTAATTATCTTCCATAATTATAGTGATTGAATCCTTCTAATTGTGTTTATTTAAAGTCCTAATCAAATCCCCATTAATTAGGAAACTATATTTACATATATCATACGTATCAGTAAAAAGGGTACACATGGTATTTCGCAAGCTCAAAAGATGAAAACATAACCGTTCAAAATGAGAAGGATGGAAACTTACATCATGCCCCTTTTAAGGATGGATATTTAATTTCTCCTATTTTATATTATAGTTTCTCAATTTGTTGTATACATAAAAACATGTAAGGTTCTTTATGAGTTGAGTTTTGTTCACCTTCCACTTAAGGAGGTGAATATTATCATCATTCCTATTGGTTGAAACGGTATAAATCTCATCACAAAATGATATCATGTTTACCAAAAAGTGTATTGCATGATAAATATGACATCACTTTGCAATGGAATCCACATTATTTCAACCAATAAAAGAGAGGGTAATGTTCACCCTCTTTAAAAGAGGGTGAACAAAATTGCACTCGGTTGTTTTTGTATAGCCTAAAGAAACAAAATGAGTCAAACACCTTTGCATTAAGCTAGAATAATTGCATTAAGTTAGAATAATTTCAATGTACAAATACATTGTATTGGAAAGCAAAGACTCTACGCTATAGCAATAAGGACACATTTAGATAATATACATACATACATACATA
>BPLS01000375.1:171068-183157 GCA_019656275.1 Rhododendron kiyosumense | reverse complement strand
CATATATATATATATATATATATATATATATATATATATATATATATATATCGGGGCAATTCAGGGGACACTTAAAAAAAACCCTCCAAATCTTAATCTCATAGTTTTCGATCGAATTTTGATGATTCAAGCCGCTCAATGTGTTCAGAACGTGATTTTAGGGTACCCGCGAAAAATTGGCAAAAAAACTAATCGGGAAGGGCTTGATTTGAACAGTTTTTTATTAAGGATGAAACCCTTCTTGGTCTTTTTTTTTTTGCTGATTTCTCGTAAGCACTCTTAAAATCATGATCTAATTATATTGAGCGGCTCGAATCATCAAAATTCGATCGGGAACTTGGGGGGTTTTTTCAAAAATTTTTTAAGTGTCCCCGGAATCGCCCCGTATTTACATCTATCAAGTCGGCCCGGACCAAAAATTAGGGCTCCGCTACTGCTCGGCAAATCCACCCAAGGTACCCTTGGGGTCTATTGTCTTTCCGTGATTTGACAGTCTAAACGTTCGTTTTATAAGCCCTATTGTTTTCATCATTCCCGCAAAATTCAAATTGATTAGTTACCCGTCCCTCTGTCGGTCCGTTCGTTTTATAAGCCCCATCGTTTTCATCATTCCCGCAAAATTCAAATTGATTAATTACCCGTCCCTCGTCGGTCCTCATATCATTTCTGGCTCTAGTTTTTGAATGTGGACGTGTAAATAATCGATCCAAAACATAAGATCACAATGAAACAATGTGTATATATACGTTCAACTCACTATTGCCGAACTTGGCTTTGATCTGTTTTACAGTATGTGTAGTATGTTCTAGACAGCAAGAGAATACACGTGCAAAGAGAAATATCTTGATCATCAGATAACAAAAGGAAAGACGCATCATCAAACCATGCCCCCAAATTAAAATCGGAAGGCATCAAATAAGACGAGATTTGAATCATGATGTATTGAACTATGCCTCCAAATCAAAATCGGAAGGCATCAGATAGGACAAAGATATTCAAATCATGATGTAATAAGGAGCCACAATAATTAACGGCACAATACTCTTCAACAGGTACAACTCTTCCGTAAGAAGCAAACAAAATCAAATAAAAGAAGTCTAGAGTACAATCCCAAAACATAAAATTTCAGCAGAAACCAAGTGATAATCCTAATAATAATAAGCTCAATAAATAAAGTACATAAAACTCTCAACATCTCCTTTTAAGATATTCACAAAGGAAAAAAGAATAAGAAGAATAAATCGACTGTCTTCAAAATTCAAGAACTTCTTCATTCATAACATTAAAAATGTCAGTAATACATGTTTGGAACAATTAAAAGTCTCGGCGTACAATTCTTGTAGCTGCTGCCGCCTAGCACTGCTGATAGACCGAAAAAAGAACAGAAAAGGAAAAAGGGAAAAGAAAATTAGGGGATAACTCACCCCATAATGTGATGAAGATGCTGAATTCAACATGGACTTCCTGTAAACGGTAAAGTGAAAACCTCTGAATATTTTCAAGTGAGAAGGATATGGGAAAGGAAGGGGGGCACGACTCTCCCAAGACCTCAGAATCTGAAGCTGGGATCAACATCCATTGCCCAAGCAAACTTTGCCAGAAGAGACTTGTTGAAAATCTGCATAACCATACAGGTTAATATGCAAAACATGACTAAACTCAAGAACAGAAAATTTCAAAAAAGCCAAAAAATATTCACTAAAATGTTCACCTTCTCGATTGGAACTTCATGCCGCTTGCACCAAGCGACTGAGATTCTAGGATCAAGGTAGTTGATCTTTGATGTACCCAATGCAACTGTTTTCAAATCTTCTTTGGTCTCCTTATCCCTCTCCATTTTCTCTATCTTTGCAGTGGTTTGAGCAATCTTCCTTTCCCACCTGCACAGTTGATTTATCATTAGCTCTAGTGAAGCAAGATTTCCTCACATTGTAATTATCGTGTCTGGTGCTTTACGCTTCAGGGTTCAGGTTCTTCTTTGGCTTCCCATCAGCACCCTTCAGTGGGGGCTTCCCTTTCTTTGCTAGAGCCAAATCCTTTTTAAGCCCATCTAGGAGGCCCTACGGAAAATACAACAAAACAAGGTTAGGCACCAAACATGGAAATGCAACACGTCCTCTAAATTTACGGCACAATAAATCCCTCCCAGGCAATGAAGCAAATGCGCGTAGAAATAGAAGGGGAGGAGACATTTAGCTATAGACACATGTACGTGTGGTGACTGTAAATCTTCAATATTTCAACGAAATGGTAGCTCAAACTCTTTTAATGGTAAAAAAATGTCTTCCCAGAAAAGCACAAAGTAAAGTATCATTCTTAACATATGCACCGTTAAGCTTTTCCATCAAAAGGTACAACATTGCCCACTACCTTTAATTCTTCAATCTTTTCATTCAACTTCGTCATTTGTGCAGAATGGGACTTTGAGACAGTACGTTGATGATTACAAATAATTGCAACCTACAAAAGACAACAGAATTCAATTTGCCACAAAAGCACACTATAAGTACCTCAACTTAATGTTGCTATCACTATGAAATATTTACCTCCTTGTTTGCATGCTGATAAACCACAACTTTCTCAGTAACATCTCCACCCCTAGTTTCATCGCTCAACTGTCAACAGCCACAACAGATTTAGAAAACAAGATATCTTAGCAGACAACTGATGTGAATATAACACAAAAGCAGCAGCTGACAAAGAATTCAGAAGAAAGCAAATAAATCCTCAATTAAAAAAAACTTTTTTACACTTCAAATCAAGTAAAACCATTTTTTAAAAAAATTATTAACAAAACGTATGATGCCCCTGCAACTGACAATGTTATATTTTTCATGGATTACATGGTTTATACTTCAGACTAACTAAACCTCCCCCTCATAAATAGCCTCAATCCATGAAATATATTTACCAAAACTGCAAACTTCACAACTAAAACATGAAAGAGCCACCACATGCTTGTACCCAAAATAAAAGGGGAGAAACAAGGAAATTGAAGAGATGTAAAAATAGTAAATATCCTAGCCGTGGAGCCAAAAAATTAGGATAAAGATTGGGTAAATATCCCTGTCTTGCCTCTTACCTGCGTATCCAAAGTGATAGATGCATTATATGTACGGAAGACTTTTGCAGTGAGGCCAGGCATGAGCTCCTTCAAATGAGCATTCAGTTTACTGGTATCCAGCTTGTCAAAAAGATCATCAGTACCATCTTTTCCTGTAAACGATATGAAGAACATAATCACACGTCCTAATCAAGAAATGGACCCACAAATATGCCATTCACTAACCAGTTCGGAACTGCTGAATCGCCTTGAACACAGGAGTTTCAACCTCGACCAAATTTTGGTATCTAATTGAATCTTTACCGAGGAAGTCAAACTGGAAATTGGAAAAGAAAAGGAGTTAGTATCAATTGCAATTAATGAACATTGCCACATGTTTCTAATAGCTTCAAATTATTCCAGGAACTTATTTTAGTTTCACAGCCTGAAGTCGGTTTTCATCCACTTAAAATGTAATACCCCATATCGTATAAATATTGTATTTCAGCAAAAAAAAAAAAAAGAAAGAAAAGAAAAGAAAAAGAAATTGAGGGTTAATGATGAATTAAATGGACTAGTTTGTCACTAGTAAGCTTTTGGACTTTAGTTAAGAGAAATGTGTAACCATGGAAAGAATTTTGCATCCCAGCTGTAGCAATTTTGTAAGCTTATACATGCATGGGTTTTCACATGGCTTTGGTCTGCTCAATATCACATATATAGGATTGAGCAAGTATTCTTCTTTAAGAGTTAGTGAGCTGTAAGGTATTTTGAGAGGAAAACCGAGAGAAGAAATGATCGGTGAAGGAATCTAACGTTGTTATCAGATCCGAGTGAGGGTGAGTGTGAGATACATATTTCTTGTACAATATTAATGTTGGGTTCTTGTTGATTGTGTTATGTGTGGTGACTGTATGTCGTGGACCTATTTGGTATGTGACAGGGTGACTAGGCTAATAAGCTATGCCAAAACACAAGTTGGCCATTTGGCTGTGGTGAGGCTAGTGAGGTGGTACGTCACCCGTCATATACTGAGAAGGACTAGATATAAGGTTCCTTTTATGTGGAAGGTGTTATAATTGTGGTTGGTGTTAATACGTGGTGGTTGATATTGTGCAGTTATTTTAGTGTTGATATTGTACACATTATTATGTCTCACACACTCCTGGGGTTCTTTTGGACTCCAGCTTGCAGGTTGGTTAGCAGGACAGGTGCCGGTGGTGTGAGCTTGTCTGAGTTGCTGCGAGAGTGGGTTGTTGTTTATTTACTTTAGAGATAGAGGTAAATTATATAGTTTTTGGTATATAAAAGACAGATTGTGGTCTTTTTAATATTGTGGTGCTTGAGGATCCGGATTGTTACATAAAACCTCTAAGTCACAACAGAATAATGGCAACCTATCAACTTCCTCCACAGCAAAGCCCCACCCTATGCTAAGGTTTGAAGCTGTTGTTTGGAAAGTGATCATAGTGTATAGGGTGTTAATTAACTCAACACAATCTACTCTTATTTATATAATGGGACATCATAACATAAGACTACATTAACCAATGTGGGACTAATAATATTCTAACACCCCCCTCAAGATGGAGAATAAATATCACAAAGTCCAAACTTGTTACATAACAACTCTAACCGTGGTTTGAACAATGACTAAGTAAACATATCTGCCAATTGCACGCCTATAGTCATGAAAGGGGTAGCAATCACACCACCAGCTAACTTTTCCCGCACAAGATGATAGTCAACTTCACTGTGTTTAGTTCTCTCAATGGTTTAGGGTTAGGGTAGGTTTCTTAAATTTTACTTATGATCACATCATTTGCAGTATTCCAACAAAAAGCGTATCGTCTATGAAATTAATAAACCATTATGTCACACCAAAAAGAAAGATTTTTTTAAGTTGTAACAAGAGTCTACTATTTTGCTTAACACTCCCGACGTGCATTGCAACTTTGCGAGTGTCCAAGAGTGTCTAGAGGGTTGCCGGAAAATGTTCCGAAGTGTCCTCGAAGTATTGAAACCAAAAAAGTTAAGAAAAATAGGACACTTTGGTTTTAGTGTCGGACTCGTGTCTGGAAATGTGTCCGAAAAGTGCTAGTCACCAATATGTGGCCTCCGACGAATTGTCCATGCTAAATAACAACTCATTATACCTTCAAATGACTGGGAGGTACTGGTTCTACATTTTCTACTTTCAATGTGCAGCAACCAACGGTATCAGCTTCATCATCATCCTGCAAGAGGCCAAAAGAGTTATTGGGATAATGTCTCAACCAATAGTCTCTTTTTTCTAGTTTTGTATCTATCACTTGCCATGTAAGATTGGGGATAAGCTATTACATATGCACATGCATGCATGCGTGCGCGTGTATATATGTATATAACACAGCATCTGCAACAAAATGTGCACCACTGTATTTCCTCCACAGCAAAAGACTTTCCAACTAAACTCAAGAGATCTGTCCAAAGCTACCTGCTCTAGGCTTCTCAACTCTATCGTTTCACCAGGAGAGAGAAGAAAAAGGGTCCTCCATGGAAAAGAGAAAAATAAAACCATAAACAGGAAAGAAGACATTTACGCACATCATACCTTCTCATTACCTGCCCTGAGAGCTAGACGATCAATAAGATATGTAGCAACCGCTATTTGCCGCTTTGTGATGTCCTTACTTGTAAAATCTTTCTTATAAGCTGTTCTGATGCCTCCTATGTAATCCTACAATAAAATAATGAGTTACAGCCAAGGGAAGGAAGTTCCCTACCAGAAAAGATAATGGCATTCATCGGATGGTCATTGGTGAAAATTTGTATTAAGTACCTTCAACAGCCTCGCTTTCTCATATTTCTCCTTGTCACTCAGACCTTTCAAGGAACTGCTAGGTGCCAAGAACACGTATTTGAATTCTTTGGGATTGATTGGATCATGCCAATAAGCTAGCCACGTAACTGTATTGTCATGCCGTACTTCTTTCCAGCTGCAAAGATTAAATACCCATGAAGTTAATTTGTTACAAAGAGCACATCTTAAACAATAAGACTTCTTTTTCCAATTAGATTGTGGCAGGAACAACCACCTTTCACCAGGAATAGGACATTCTGGAATTGGGGCGTTCTTTCCAATATTTATAGTAATGTCACGAGGCCGAATGCGTTTTTTCAGCTTTCCCATCTAAACGACAAAATCAAAAGGTCAACAGCAAGTTCTCAATGAAAATTTGATAACTTGGAAATTCTTCCAGGTACAGTTGCAACATCAAGCATTCCAGCTTGGTCAATCACAAATAATTCATCCTTGGCAGGAAAGGGGAAAAAAAAAACTAGAACCTTTGGATGATCTCCACGGCCTCGGAACAGCCCAGGTGGCTCAACTCTAAAGTTTCCAACCTGCAGTTTGAGAAATAATCAGATTCTACTCATACGCATAGAGAATAATGAAAACTGCATGAAAAGCAACTGCAACATGTCACAACTTAATATGCCATGAGGATAGAATGGGAAACCCACTGCTGGGAATAAGAAAACTCTGTCACTTTTCCAAATTGTTCTGATTTCTCATCAGTTGTCTTTGGGAAAAAGGAAGATTTAACTATTATACACCCAACTTTAATGCTCTAGGAATATGTGATCCCAATAACGCAATATGAGAGTAAGATTCCCATTCGTGTGGACTCCCGCCTTGGCAGAAGGAACAAGTCTCGGCAGGAAGTTCCTTACATATCTTAATTCCAGGCTTCCAGCCATCCAAACATGGCCTCGTGGCTTAAAATAAGGCTTCAAGGGAAAAAATGAGGGACTTCTTATCATACAAAAATAGGAATATACATACTGGTATGAGGAATAGGAGAAAGAAATAAACGCATAATCACTAATTACACGAAATATGGATTCCACCACTAAAGGGTAAGTGAAATGGTAGAACAAAAGCACACCACTAAGCATAATCCAATTTTTGCTGCTGATCAAAAAAAAAATTCCAATTTTTTGCTTGCTTGTATCAGTTTCAAGTGCAAAATAGCCGAGACGGTTATCTTGAGAGGTTCAAATCAAACAACAGTTTAGCACCTAAGTAAACACGAAACAATCATCTGAACTGAACCTTTCTGATTAAAAATATAAGCGATGGTCAAAGCAATTTTTTACCAAGGATTTATTGTCCAATTACTACTCCTACGTACTAAATAACAAGTTGCTCCACTGGCATGGCTAACTTGCTCATTCCATTTCTTTCAAACTATTTCCACAGCAACATCTATCTTCGGAAACGAAAAACAAGTGTGGAGACAAAAAGTAGTGGAAGGGGGTGACATAAAGGAAAACATGCGATTACTACAACTCGTCTTCTACATTAATGGTGAGTCGGCAACAAAATCAACTAAAATCCACTGATGTGATGGAGTAAAAATACTACTGCTTTTCCCTTTTAACATGTAAATACACTCATTTTCACACAAAAAACACACAGAGACACAAATCCCAAAGCATGATACACAAAACAAAGCCAGGGGTAACCTTCTCTTTGACACCATCGACAACAGCCCACATGTACTTATCTTCTAGTTTCAGTTTCTCTTCTTTCAAGGCCTTCTTCTCCTGCACACACAATGGTCTCAAATTCACATATTTAAAATTAACAAATACCAGCCAAAATAATTTAAGTGGATGACACACTATAGCATATCACCACATAAGTACCAAGGATAACTATAATACAAAACAGTGTGATCATAAATTCTCAATCCACCTTAAAGCAATGGCGTATTAGGGAGCAGGGTGTTGTCCTAGGTGTCACTATCTTGCAAGTTGCAAAGAACAAATACTAGTACAGACATCATAGCAAAATCATGGGAAATTGCAATCAAAACAGGATCTTCAAGATAAGGATTCAAGATAAATGATGCTTGATTGCAAATTATTACCAAAATAGTTTGAAAACACAGGAGGATGAACCTATTGATCTCTAATGATAGGTTACCTGATCTCGTTTTCTCCATTAAGTAAACTTTCCACTCTAATCTCATCTTTGTACCGTTTTACTTCTATGTTGTGGAAGTGATTGTTATACTTCATATCAGGGGATCAAACTATACAATGGAAGTAGAATATATAGAGATTAAGGCGTCAAGTTCACTACCAAGTACAGTTATATTCTTCGTTAAAGCCTAAAGTGTAGTGCACTCCAGAATGTAACAGATATTAAATGACAAAGTTCAGACAAAAAATAGTAAAGAGTTTTATACCTGGCGAAATTCATAAAACAACTAATTAGGTTGAGTTTGAATCTGGTTTCGGATAACAAATGCAGTGTTGTTATGCGATTTAACTTACTTCTGTGCTCATTTGCTTCTTCTTCTCCTTTTCCTTCTGATGCCATTCATATATTGGGGTAAAATCACAATCTTCCAATCTCTGAATTACATGGTTTCTCCCAAGAATTTTCTTCCAATCATTCATAAAATTTATTTTGAAGTCAGCTTTGGTCATATAATCAGTATCTAACATCACTGCATACATTGTTGCCACCTGCAAAATAGATACACAAGTAGAAGCATGAGTACAAGAACCTTGAGAATGAATGCAAGACAGTGAAAGCCTAACGTGATGTGCGAAAAAAATATAAAAGCTATACATCATGAGAGAGAGAGAGAGAGAGAGAGAGAGAACCTCCTCTTGTTCAGGAGTCAAATTAACGGCCTGCCCCTTGTAGAGCATCTTAACCCCGTGAGGCTTGTATGGAGGTGGGAAAATAACACCATTGTGAACCAAAGTAGTCCACTTCTGCCCTTCACCAGATCCAGGGGAAACCGTTGACGACTTAGAGTATTTTGAATCCTTCACACCTTTCTTGGCCTTCTTGCTTGTTTTCTTGAATGATGAAGATGAAACAACTTTGCTAACTTTTTGTTTAGTGGATGATGATTTATTACCTGACGCAGCTGGCTTCTTCAATCTCTGAGAAATAGGAATATTATCATCATCTTCATCCTTCGATTCTACTTTCATACTTACATTCTTACTGACATTTGGCAAGGATCCCTCAGAAAGCTTTGGCCTTTTAATAGAAGTTTGACTAGAAGATTTGATGTCACCAAGAGGTCTCTTATTCAGAGCTGGGGAAGATTTTTTAAGTTGGTTATCTTTGACTGTAGAGCCATTTTGCTGAATTTTCGGTGCCATTGGTTTATTATCATCATAACCAGAGGACTTGCTTGTAGATGGTCCGGCAACCGTCTTCATCTGGAACCTTGATGACAAAGGCATTTCATCGTCCGAGTCTTCATGTTTGACTTTTTGAAATGATGGTGAGACCACACTAGAATTGTTTGGCTTTCTGTCAGCATTGTTGGAGTTTCCCTTTGGTAGTCCAGTAGTGAGTCTAAAACTCAGTGGTTTATCATCTTCCGAATCCTCCGAATCACTACATGGTTCAGAAGGCTTTTCCTCCTTAATAGAAGTGGTGGGATTATGTTGAGATGCACGTTTTGAATGATCAGCAACTGAAGTTGACGTTTTTGAATTTTGAACTGGCGTCTGTATCAATGATGCCTTGGTAGTAGTAGTTGGGGCTTTTGGACTTGCTGAAGGAGATTTCACTGGTGATGGCTTCGTGGACGGAACTGCCTTACCCTTCTGGGAAATGGAGTTCTGACCGTTGGGAGAACGCATTTCAGAGACGTGCTTCCCTGATGGTCCATCATGCTTTTGAGACGATGGCTTCTTTGTTGCTGAGTTCAACGAACTTTGCTTTGATGCGTTACTGCGCTTGAAAACTAAGGGCATCTCATCATCGTCGTCATCAATGTCATTCATCATTTTTGGTGTCACACAAGCCTCAACTGCCATTTTCCCCTTGGCATGTATATCGCGCCAATTTCTGCAGACATTATCATTGTCATTTTACAATTTAGCAAAAGGGAACGAAAACAAATATTAATAGGACCAACAAGACATGGGAGAGCAGTTTCACATGCATATGCTTCTGCACGTTAATGAAATTTCAAACCATGGCCAACGGTAATGAAATTTTACGTGTACGCGATTGAAACTGCAGTTTCAACCTAGAGATAGGCCTTTTTTTTTTTTTCTCTTTTTGCCAAACAATAGGATTTTAGTATGTCAGTTAAGTTGGATTACTACAAAGGTTCTTCGATCGAACCCAGAAACGACCAATTGAGCTAGAACCTTGGTCACCTAGACCTAGATATACATGCCAAGTGATCAAATATTGGTGGGTGGGGGAGGCCTAAATGAGATGGCATGTTATAGTTAAAAGTGAGATCAAATCATCTAGGTTAACTAACCTAATAGCTAAAGTTCAGAACGAAACAGCCGAAAAGTAATGAGAAACATCACATTATTTCCAGAAGCATCACAAGAACTAATCCCTCAAGCTGGTGATAAGTCCCAGCATCAGAAAAATAGCTAACCAGTTCAGAAGTAAATCAACACACTGCAACTTTTATTTTCTATCCAGCTATATCTTCAGGTACCAAACACGCCCAAATATCTACGAAAACCCTAATCCGGGTTTTTTTTTTAAAAAATTAAGAAAAAAGACGAGCACTTTCTTGCGTTACAAACCCTAGAATCCAATTGCAAGTTTCATTAACGCAATAAAAAAGGAAAGCAATTATAGATATACACACGCAGGAACACATGCAACTTAAATACATATATGTAGAGAGAGGGGGAGAGAGAGATTACCAGACCGACAGAGAGAAAGGGGCGGATCTGTGAGGAAGGAATGAACCAGACGACGGTTTAGAGAGAGAGGGGTGTGGGGGGGAGGAGCGAGAGAGCTAGGGTAAGCAGATGGAGTCTTGAAGGAATACAGAATCCAGAGAGAGGAGAAGTGATGAGATGAGATGATAGATATACGGCGAAGTTTTTCTGTATGTATCTCTCTCTCTCTCTCTCTTTTCTGTGTCGTTGAGCCTTCGAGGTACCGTCACGCCGAGCTAGACCGGACCGGACCTGACCTGACCCCAGGGAGACGCCACCGCTGTTTTCGTACCTAAAAACTTGTGTGTGTGTGGTTAGGTCTTGGACTTTGGTTGAGGTTAGACTCGACTCTGTCCCAATTTATTTAGCTCTAATTTCCAAAAATAAATAAATACTCCTTTTGTCCCTGAATAAATGTCCCGTCTGCAAACTTAGATATTTTTTCCTAATATTTTGAACCAAAAAATGCATATTTTTAAAGGCCTAAATTTGCAAGTTGGACATTTATCTAAGGTACGGATGGAGTACAGAGCAAAAATGTCTTCTTTTTCATTTTTTAATTTTGCATAAAACTTTTGTGGATTATTAATTCGTCTCGATAAAAAGAATCGAAAAAGTAAAAAATTATGAATTTTACCCAAGTATTTTTTAAAATATCCAAAGATAAAGTGCAAAAAGTTGAGCTAATTAGGGTTGATAAACGAGTCAAGCGCGAATGCTTATTGTTTAATTTTTGATTTGGGAATTTAAGGAGCTTCAAAATTAGGTTTCGGATTTAGCTTGTTAAGGAGATAAGTTGATCTTAAACGAGCTTTGATCCAGCTTATTTCGATTAGCTGAAAGTTTTTATGCATCGTGAATCGAACAAGTTGAGTGGTGGATTTGGAGCTTCAAAGATGTTTAACTAAGGTTTGGTCTATTTGTGCAGCAAACAGATTTAGATCGCTTGTAGTAATGTACAAATGCAAACAGGAACACGAACAATTTGATTCATTCATCAACTTTTAATTTTCAGTAATCCTTCTTTGAAAATATTGGTTCTGCCATGGTCTACTTTGTAACGATCCTAATGTCCCACATCTGCTAAGTATAGATTTGGTCACGTGCATATAAGCTCTTGGACACCCTCTCATTGAAAGTCGGTTTTCAAGGGTGAATACTGCCCAAGGGTTTATTTCATTGGTATCAGAGCCAGCTGCCACATCGAGTATGGGATTGGACGCACCTATGCAAGTATGGGTTCGTCTGGGTGCAACTTTTGCGAGTTCAACTCGCGGAAGGAGCGACCTATAAGCTGGATTAAAATACCAAAAAAGTTTTGAGT
>BPLS01000375.1:131758-171058 GCA_019656275.1 Rhododendron kiyosumense | reverse complement strand
ACTAACAGGTGAGTGGAGCCGCCAAAAAAAGAAGGCTACCATCGGGTTAAAATACCAAAAAAGTTTTGAGTACTAACAGGTGAGTGGAGCCGCCAAAAAAAGAAGGCTACCATCGGGTCAGTATCGATAGAGTGGGCCGCCGGGGACGTCAGCTACGGAGCATCGGACACCCTTCCCATGTAAGCTGGTTTCTAATAGTGAATTCTACCCGAGGGTTTATTTCATACTTCTCACAATATATATTTTTTAAGTTAGGCAAATTATAAATGCCCTTGCATGTAATTGGGTGATTGATGCTTTTACACCCCTGCACGTTTATTTTCCACCCCTGCACGTTTTTTTTTTTATCCACACCCCTGCACGTTTAATTGGGTGTAAATGTTTTCTCAATATTGCTTTTGAGCAAAATTCATGGCACAGTATCCTTGCAATCACCCCAAATTAGTCTGGGTTGCAATGCTACGCTCGGTCGCATACAACTTCATAACACAACTCTAGCGGGAACTGTTCAATGCACAGGATTTACATACATTGATTGGTTGCAGACAGTTGTTTCTGAAGTTATATTTTAAAGTTACCAATTTTTCTTACAGTTAACCCCGACGAGTTTTAATCATGAGAAATTATTAGCAAATAGTAGATTACATGTCAAATCTTGAATGGGTTCATTGATTAGTTGGAAACCCACGACAATGCAATAAACAATAAATCCAAGAGTAAATTACAGTAAACCCCCCTCAACTAATCCGCATTTTCACTTAACCCCCTCCGACTATAAAATCCAACAGTGTGCACCCTCTAACTATCCAGAATTGACACTTAACACCCTTTTGTTAGGTCTCCGTAGGAAAAATGCACCGACGGCCGTCTCCGGCCACCGGGCGGCCGATCCGAGCCGTCCAAAATTTTTTTTTAAAAAAACCGAGTGGGCTAGTGCAGGAATCAACGGCATCCGACGTGCGTAGGTGCTCGATCTAAACACCCTATTTAAATTCTTGGGGTGTTTGGATCGAGCACCTACGCACGTCGGATGCCATTGATTCCGGCGCAAGCCCATTCGGTTTTTTTTTTAAAATTTTTGGACAGTTCGGATCGGCCGCCCGGTGGCCGGAGATGGCCGTCGGTGCATTTTTCCTACAGAGACCTAACAAAAGGGTGTTAAGTGTCAATTCTGGATAGTTAGAGGGTGCACACTGTTGGATTTTGTAGTTGGAGGGGGATAAGTGAAAATGCAGATTAGTTGAGGGAGGTTTACTGTAATTTACTCTAAATCCAATACCCAAAATTTGTAATTCTTCCAAAATCTTTTGAATAGGTCTAATAAAAAGAAAGAAAGAGCAGGTGATAAAATTCCAGGGGCATGTGTACTAGGCCTCAATTGGCTTCGCCCCTGGGTATAACTAGAAGTTTACCCCATCGTTAATTTTAGGAGTTTGAAATTAATCAAGATGCAAATGCAAGCAAGACGCAACATCCAATCATACAAACAAAAGTCCAAAAAATCATGCCACAATGGAACCATTTTTATGATTTTGGTGAATAGAAATGTGCTACCCAACTTTTGACCCTCTTCGATCACAAATAAGAATCATCCAAATTCTAATGGAAGCACCTGATAAATTTTTCACAAATTAAGACAAGGTTTCTCTTTGTGAAGTCCATAAACCATTTGAACTCCTGAATGACTTTCACATCCGACCCACCCTTTGTTATAGGCGGAAAAAATAGCCAAAAACTAGTAGCAACCACGAACCCCACCGTCAACGGCCCCGCCACCGCCCAATGCAACCGCCTCCTGCCGGGGGCCACCCTGTTCACGACATGCTCCGCCACCACACACGCCCCGTGAAGCACGAAAAATCCGGTCATCTCCCACGTGGGACTCACAGGCGCGACGTAGTAGAACAGTAGCTCGTGCATTAGACCGGATACGATAAAAGACGCCATGACGGCTGGCAGCTGGGCTGTTTCTCTGCCCAGCACGCCCTCCAAAGCTGACCGGACGGGATTGTACACGGTGTGTCGCAGGTTGTTTGTCACCATGAGGTTCCACCTCCTCCCCCAGAAATCCTGGAGTGACGTGGCCAGGTACGGCTCGTTCGACGGCGGTTCCAGCTCAAGCCCCACGGCGGCCCGAGCTGCCATATTGGCGATATAGATAAGTACATCCACCATTAAGAAAACCATACCACAATACAGGACTAGTACAATCTTGGGATGGATTCTCTCTCTATAATCAAACAAAGCACCCATTAGTAGAGAGAGAATCACGGTTTCAGCGGCCAAATTCAGAGGCATTTTAGTGGCTAATTTGGAGGGTCGATCAGGAGGGCAATTTTGGGATTTTTCTGGGTTTGTGATTTTGATGGGTAGAGAAGCCAGGGTGATGAAAAGGGGCAAGGATTTTGGTGGGTTTGATGAGAGTGGACCGAGATCGAAGGCGAAGAGGAGGAGCTTGAAATTGGCCAGCCAGGTGAAGAAGAAGGCGGTGATGGCGGTGGGGAAGGCGTACTTGAAGCGGAGAGGGAAGAGGGCGAAGAGAGAGAAGATTGGGAGGAGAGAGAGGAATCTGTATTTGCCTTTGGGAATCTTTGAAGAGACGAAGTAGCAGAAACAGAGAGATGATAGGATTGACAGGAGTACCTCAACCAAGTTCTTGATTTCACCTTCCATTTTCAATCAAGTTTCTTGATTTCACCTCCCCCAAACGGCCGCCTCTCAGCTTTAGCTCGGAGTCAGCTCTGTTAGCTCTTCTTCCTCTTGATTTCAGTTTTTTTTTTTTGAGAAAATTAATAGAGATTCCTATATGTAATGTGGGTCAAAAGGTATATGTGGTGGTGGGCTGGTTGGTGGAATTCTCATCCATTGAAGACAATCTGGAAAGAGAGAAAGAGAGCCAGAGTTTTAAAAAGGTCATTTTTTCAAAAAAAATAGGAGCTTATTAGGAGCCCATGCCACCTAAAAAGAAATACCGGTGCTTTTCCTATTTGAAAAAGAAAAAATTAAGGCCATCCACAGTAGTATAATCAAAAGTTAATTGTTGTTAAAATTAACAATATTTGTGCAAAAAATGGCTCACAACGATATAATCAAATTTAGCAACATCCTTAGAAATAATCAAATTTTGGGTTTTGAATAATCAAAACTAGCAACATTTTTCAATAATCAAAATTTGT
Source organism: Rhododendron kiyosumense (assembly GCA_019656275.1). NCBI lineage: Eukaryota > Viridiplantae > Streptophyta > Magnoliopsida > Ericales > Ericaceae > Rhododendron > Rhododendron kiyosumense. The sequence continues at coordinate 167,882 of BPLS01000375.1, read as the reverse complement.
GAACCACACACCATATAAGTTAACTGGTTCCAAAATTTATATACACACGTATTTCAACTGGTATTTTCTTCTTCTCTTCTTCAATTCAACCACAAATTGTTTCTCTTCTTTCCTGTTTTTATTTTAGGTTGCATTCTTATTAACTTAACTTAAATCTGAAAAATTGTCTTTATTTGAATTTTTTTTCTCATTTTTAGTTTTGCATCAAACTTTTTTGAGTTATTGATTTGTCTTGACGAGAGGAATCGGAAAAGTATTTTTTTTTATTTTTACCCAAATATTTTGAGAAATAATCACTTTTTAGCAAAAAAATTGATTTTTTTGAGTAAAAAGTGGTTATTCCTTTTTTGTTCCCCTCCTATGGTTGAGTAAATGAAGAACCTTGCAAAAAAATAAAAGAGGAAGAACCTTGCATTCTTTTGCCAAATTCAATAACACATTTGATTTTTTTTTAAAGATTAAGAGAGTGGTGGGTTTGTGATATAGGCTATAGGAATAGGAAGAAAAAAAAAAGTTTTGGTGTCGTTTTGATAGATAACACTAGGAAGAACATATATTTTTGTCCAAAAAAAAAAAGAGTAATGGAGGAGAATGAATGACGGGAAACAGAGGGGGAGAGAGAGATTGTGTGAAATTATGGTGGACTCCTTATTTTGGTTATGGACTAAAAGAAACCATTGTAAACCTCAACATTGTTAAGCTTAGCAACCTCTTAAATGAATAATCAAAAGCTGATGTGTCAACTTTTGGTTATTCATTTTTGATTATACCACTGTGGATGGCCTAAGGTCCTGTTCTGTTAAGATTCTTATTCGCTTTACGAGACAAGTCATTCTTTTATAATACTGTTGACTCTGTGCTCCAAACTTCAAACCGAGCAACCACGGCCTCAGGCTTTTCAAAACCGTACCTCGCAGCGTCGCCACCGCCTTTGACAGGCCATTGCCGCCACCTCCGAGCTCCTACGGCGACGTGCTACCCCAATCCGTGATCGTCTCCTCGAGGTGAACACAACCCAGTGCTCAAAACTCGTCTTCGATCACCCAAAACCACGGGCTTTTCAAAAACAGCCGCTCCGCCGTCGCTGCCTCCGCCCGCTGCGATCGAATGGCTCCCGAGCCTTCATCCGGTGACGAAACTCGACCCCGTCACCTCCTATACACTCATCTTAGTGAGGTGCACAACCCTTACTGGTCTGATTGAGTTTTCAGACGGCTCAACCGAGAACCCAGCTTAGGCCATGCTCTGTGCTTTCTTCCAACGTGCTGTGCTTCTCCGGTGACCCCGAACCAGCAACTCCGGCTCTGATACCACTGTTGGGTCGAGACCCCGACCCCGACTCACACCTCCAAGCACAAGCACGAAAATAAACCAAGCACAAGTAAGAGATATCCGAGGAAAACTCCACTATGTATAAATCACATGTACACGTATGAAAACCTCACCGGGATGGCCACAATCCGGCTTCCCCACTCCTCTCTCTCTCTCCCTCACTCCGGTGGCTCTCCGACAGTGTCTCCGGGCATCTCCGAGGAGCACCGCTCCCCCGAATGGGGGAGCCTCACACACCGGCTCACTCTCCCTGCCTCTCATTGTCTCCAGCACACACACACTGCCAGAGGCAGCCAACAAAAGGGAAAAGCGACCAAGGGGTTTTATCCCCTACAACACACCCATCACACTTGGGTGTACCCCAACAAATACATCATCTTTAATTTTAAAAAAATAATTATTTTTTCGTAACGGAACTGGGTCTAAATGATGCTTCTTCATGATCACTTCACGAATAAAAAGAAACAAAATTTTGCATTATATTTTTCATGTGTAATATAAGAATTTCTTTTCTTCATAGTCAGTATTTATAGGCGGACTATAGTTGGGTGCTAAATCTCACCATCAACTAACGAAGAGCCCAATTAATATCAAGATAAGACCTGCGTAAACTAACCTAACAGAAAAGGGTTTTTTTTTTTGAGTAAATACCTGACATAAGATTATATTGAGAAATTAGATACTTCCACTTTATCTTCTGTCTCTCCATTTCTTCAGATCTGAGATCTCACACCAATGGTTCATTTATTTGCCTATTAACTTTGAAAACAATTGATATCTAACACAGTGCTAAGTTGGGTTTTATTGGTCAGGTCCTGCCTTCACATTAATATCACCTTGAACAAGTCAAATAGTCAACAAATCAATACCACCTTAAACAAGTCAACAAATTACACTTGCCAATGCCGCTAGACCTAGACGCTACTCCCAGATGAGGATTTTAGCCAACCTGGTAGTTTTCCTTGGCGTCCAAGAGGGAGGTCTGATATTCAAGTCTATGAAGAGACGTCGATCCCCCCTTGATTGTTAACCCATTAATCTTCCTCTAACCTTTCACTGATGTATACGCATTTGGCAAGAAAAAAAAATTGATTCTAGTCTATTAATCAATTGGGGTTAGCTCAGTTGGGCTAACCCTTGAACACTTCCAAAGGGGAGGTCAGGGGTTAAAATTCTTATTGAAAGCAAAAAAATTACTATTATTTCCCTAAATGTTCTTTGTTTAATTATTTTGTCCCCTTTATAGCTCGTTTGGATTGAGCGATTTTGGGAGAAAAGAAAGGGGAAGGAGGGAGAACTCAATCTCTCCTCCGTTTGGATGATCCACAAGGCGAGAGAGGGTGAGGAAGGGCGGGAGACGAAAGCCCCCTCAAAGCCCGTTTTTGTTTCTCGCCACTTTTGGCGCGATTCCGTGAGAAAGGTGAAGAGAGAGGCGAGTGGGGAACGTGGGTGAGAGTAGATCTCACTCACTCAACTTCTGGCAGCGCGTGCGGGTTACGACGGCGTCTTTTCATTGTCGGACCAATGGTTATGCAGTCGCCAGAGAAGACACAGGAGAGTTCCAGGTCGTCGGAGAGTCGCCAGAAATGGGAGTGAGAATTTGATTTCTCATGTGTATTTGGATGGGTTGGTGAGAAACCACACCCCTTTCTTTTCTTCTCTCACTAATAAAGAAGACCACTCCCCTTTCTTTCCCTTTCTCACTTGAACAGCCCCTTTAATAAGGAAGACCGCTCCCCTATCTTTCCCTTTCTCACTCCCCTTTCTTTCCCTTTCTCTCCTGGACAGCCCCTTTAATAAGGAAGAGGGCTCCCCTTTCTTTCTCTTTCTCACCTGGGCAGCCACAGGGGCTGTTAATGAGGCTACTATTTGAACCTATCGTGAGCCTGTGACTGAATTTATGTGGGCTCCTATATGGACTACTGGAAAGATCATAGCGAAAAAATCGAGACCTAACAAAAGAAGTAAATCTGAAGTGTCTGTAATTCACATATTTGTATTTTTCACCGCGTTTAATTAAAACAAATGCCTCTAGTCTATTGGATCTTATTTTACCGAATTAGGTATATTCATAGAAGGAGATGTATTTCCCATTTCTTTTGCAATTTTATATCAACAAATTACGGCCCGTTCCGCTAAGGTGATGTATTGTGAAAGAATAACCTATCTCGCAGCGCGGGAAATAATTACTTGAAAAACAAGGTCTAAATTTCTCAACAATTTTTGCTTTCATTAATTTTATTTGTAATATTTCAGATGCAGAATCAATTATAAGAATGAACCCAACCAATGATACATAATAGCAGTAACAAAACCTAGGGTTGTACCATATTTCCTTTTAATAGAAATCACGATATATGCCTTAACAAAACTGAAATCCATACCAAGTTAATACCACTTCTACCTAACCTAATAAATAGTATTTATTTAGAAATTTTCAAACCACAAAAAGGTAAATCATTAGGTCATTTCTCAAAAAGGTAGTCACACAAATGCTGGCACCATTTGACACAATAACAATATTGTGTCTGGAAAATGAACACTTCTAGGATTTGGCAGTAGTAGCAATGACCACATGAAATTGAACATAACAAAAAAATGATTTCTATTCAAACAAAAACAAGCTCATAAGATAAAACTTGCACCATTGATATTTTACATGTTCGCATACTTTTAGCTTCCATTTTACGAGCAAAGACTCATAAATGAAAATTGCCGAACTATCTAGTCAATTAAGCCAGCCTGATGAGTTGTGCTGAGAATAAGAGAGATACGGAGCCTGAGCAAAGTTCATAGAGTCTACCCGGTATCCAGGTGGTGGAGCACATGGATCAGGGATCCCGTTTCTTTCTGCTGTATGATGCGGTGGCACAGCTGCCAAAGGGTGAACCCTTGCGTGGTTCAGTTCATTGAGTTGGAAATTGTATTTATCCATTGCAGAAGTGCCCATCCTGTCGTAAGAGGAGCCCATGGCCGGATTCTGATGACCATAATGCGACGGAAACCCAGGATCCCCACCTCGCAAATATCCGCTGCTTCTTTGACCACTGATAGTATCACGATATTGTTGTTGCTGCCCATAAAATCGGACGTCGGATGGAATTGCCAAACCAGTTGCATAGTTCTGTTCAAACTCACTGTTGTAAGACCGATGGCCATGATTATCCGTGGTATCTCTGTGATAACCTGGAAACTGTGCCACCAGATTCCCAACCCCATAATCAAGACCACGACTAGGATTGGGACTAGCGCCGATTGGCCATTCGCGGGCCCCACCTGGAACATGTTCCTCAGTTTCCGCCAGATTCCTGACCCCATAATCAAGACCACGACCATAAAGATCACGACTGCGAATGGGACTAGCGCCGCTTGGCCATCGGCGGGTCGCACCTGGAACATGTTCCTCGCGGCTCAAGCCGTACCCCCTATCAATGTCATCTACCCGATTCTCTCCATATCCAGTTAGAAAGTGCCCAAATTCTGGAGGTTCTGACGAACGACCATCTGCTAGCGATCTTCCGTGACTAACAATGGGAGGGGATAGGCGAGGAAGTTTATCGAATGTCTCACTAAGAGGACTTTGTCCTCTCTCTTGACTTAGTCCTCTATCTTTGAATGCCAGTGACGTTTCACTTGATTCTCTCCCACTCTTGCGTTTATCTCCTCGGCTCTTCTTTGAATCCTCATTAGAATGACTTTTCCTGTCTCTACTATTACTGTGCTCACGAACCTCCTCCTTAGAACGATTTTTCCTGTGGCTACTATTACTGTGCTCGCAAACCTCCTCATTAGAACGATGTTTCCTGTGGCTACTATTACTGTGCTCACGAACCTCCTCATTAGAACGATGTTTCCTCTGGCTACTATTACTGTGCTCACGAACCTCCCCATTAGAACGATTTTTCCTGTGGCTACTATTACTGTGCTCGTGAATCTCCTCATTAGAATGATTTTTCCTGTGGCTACTATTACTGTGCTCGTGAATCTCCTCATTAGAATGATTTTTCCTGTGGCTACTATTACTATTAGAATGATTTTTCCTGTGGCAAATATTACTGTGCTTCTCACGAACTTCTCTAGTCTCTTCATCAAAAGGGAAGCCTTCTTTGTGACTTTCCAAAACACGTGCTTCTCTCGCATCATTCTGAACAGGGTGACCATCCATCAACATAGGAACTTGACCATTTGGATCATGGGCTCCAACTGCTTTATGTGAAACCAGCGTTTCGTGCTGAGTTTCCGAATTTGTAACATGTGTTCTCTTCTTTGAATCCTCATTAGAACGATTTTTCCCACGGCCACTATTACCGTGCTTCTGAACTTCTCTCTCCTCGTTATCAAAAGGGAAGCCTTCTTTGGGACTTTCCAGAACAAGTGCTTCTGTCGCATCATTCTGAACAGGATGATCCTCGATCGACATAGGAATTTCACCATCTAGATCATGGGCTTCCATTGCTTTATCAGAAACCAGTGTTTCGTGCTGAGTTTTTGAATTTTTCCGTTCTTGTAATCTGGATAAGTGTCCGTGCCGTTGAGCAATCGCCTTGTGTTTCGCAGTCCAATCAGGGCGACTCCAGAGGTTGAGTAGCGATGTAGTCAAATTCCAATCATCCAGTTGGTTGTCATTCACATCAACAGATCCAGGCAAATAAAATGACTGGAGAAACAAAAGAACAAAGAATAAGCTACCAAAGAAAAACATCCATTGTAAATGTCTAACTCAAGTTCAGCGACAACCGGTCTATACAAAACATCTTTCTTCCTCCCTCCCTCCCTCTTTGTCAGCCCTTTTTTACAATTTTGTTAGCCGCATAAAGAATGTCCACTTTCAGGCGGCAACTGCATATTTTGGTAACATTATAGTTTTATCCTCTTTTTTCTAACTTAGTATGAGACAGATAAAGGGTAATATCAGAAGTGGAAGTTGATAAATTTTCAAATACTAAGTTGGATGCCCTAAAATAGAAAAAAGGTCGAAGCGATTATTTACCTTGCCAGCAAGCATCTCATCGTCTTCCCAGATCAGATCATACGGAGGATCCTTTCTATCCAACCTGGTAAAGGGCAGAGGAAAGGGGAAAAATCAGATGCAAATCCATGTATATGTAAAATACGGGGAGAGAGAGAGAGAGAGAGAGAGAGAGAGAGAGAGAGAGAGAGCAACTACCTTTCTGTTTGTGGAGGAGCAATTAAGATAAGGAGCTTCGGCTTAAACTTGAGTGCCTTGTCGATGAACTTATTTGCATCTTTAGCATTTTTGCCAAAAGGAGGATTTAGCCCCATGATCTACTCGGGACAAAAGGATAACAATTCATTCAGGTGATTGATTATAGCCGTAGGAATTCAAAATTCCCGCATGGTAGATGAAAAAAAATTACACTTACCAATTTCGACCCTGTTGGCAATTCGTCCGTTTTTACAGTCATCCAATCCCTCTTCTCGAAGTTAAAATTATTCTGCCCAAAAAGAATCAACAAGCTCCAAAATGAGAGAGAGAGAGAGAGAGAGAATCAACAAGTTCCAAAAAATGAGAGAGAGAGAGAGAGAGAGAGAATCTAAAAACATTACTTATCCTGTCCTACTCTAGCGAAGCCATCTTAAGCATATAACAAGGATTTTCATCACTAAACAAATCCACTCAAGTATGAAATGATACAGCCCTGTCAGCCCCGTTGAGTATACATACAATGAATCAATGGTTCCATGTAAGTGTAGATTTCCGAATATAAGCACAACCTGTGATTATTACCATCTAAATGCAAGCCGGAAACAAATGGAAACTTATTAATCAAGCACTTATGAGGCACAGTTTTTGTTTGTATGAAATGGGATAAGAACACATGACGCCAGAGCACGAGTTACAACCTCATAACAATAACATATGCACTTATGCAGTCATCATACTTCATTTAAGAATATGAGCAAAAATCCTACAATACTTGACTAGTTTATGCATCTTTGCATGATCAACAAGGAATCGAACCATGAATTCACCTGAACACATGAAAAAATTTATGAGAACTTATTAATTAAGCACATAAAGAGAACAGATTAATTATAGAGATACATGGAATTGAAATTTGAGAAGCTACAAAATGGCAAATGTAACTAAGAGTTACTTATGCAACTTCACAGATAATGGCCAAACAGTGAGTAAGACAGCAAAACAAGCCATTCAGAACCGTTGATTGAATAAAAAACATGAGGTAGTTAAAACAGAACAGCAAATGTAGTCCAAACATAACAGCAAATGCAGATTAGTGAAATGAACAGTTAAGCAAAGGCGAAATAACTCTAAAGTTAAACAAGCTGATACCGTGACACATCAGCACTACACCAGACATGACATGTTGTGTACTAGGAGTCACTTATTCAACTTCACAGATAATGATTGAACAATGAGCAAGTCATCAAAACAAGCTCATCAGAACCGCTGATTTGACTTTAACCGAGGAAGATTTAACAAGGTCATGGTAAAATACCTCAAGTGGTCAGGAATTGGAATTATTAGTCAATAGACATTCTTACCAACCAAATATTATATTATCAGAGCAACTGCTACTTTCTGCATTTAACTATCTAATTCTGCATTTAATTATCTAATGGCATCCCCTAGAGGCCTAGACAATTGTCTATCTTGAGTTATGATGAGGATTTAAGGTGTTAACTGTTCACTATGTATTTCGAGCTGTAAATTGATCACGTGTTTCAAACCTTAGTTGCACAAAGCGGGAGCGGGAGCGGGAGCGGGAGCGCGGGAGCGCGGATATGTGGAAGCTCCTAAGGTTAGGAGCGTCTTAGGAGCGTATATATAATTATTTATATAAATATATGTGAAATTATCTCATAAAAATATATACTAATTTTACCAATTGTTATCAAACTGTAACTTTGGATGAAACTGTAAATATGCATACTTGTGTGTAATATAAGTGACATTTTGTAACTTAAGGAGGCAAACTGTAATTTGGGAAAAAAGAAAACGTTAAAGTTAAACGGCGGCGTGTATATGTACTACTTATATACAGATTATACATACAGTGTACTCCACAAACCCAAAAATCGTACACACTGCTCACAGAACTGAAGTGGCGCCTCTCACTCTCTCTCTCTCTCTCTCTCTTCTCTGTAATTTCCTCTCTCTAGTATGGCAATCTTAGACGAGGGCGTCGGAACGACGACATCGAGCGCCGATCTCAGCCTCTCCATGCGGCGCAGGCCTAGGGTGAGCGCCGACAAGGCGTCGACGGAGGTGGAGGTTTCCGATATGTTTTCGTTGGAAGCCGAGATCTGTTTCCGAGTTTCCTTCCAGCGAGATCTGTTTCCGAGATCTGTTTTCGAGCTTTGTAGCTGCACATAGAACAGATCAGGTGACGTTATATCCCTCTCTCAGTTCCGGTGAGATTTTTTTTTCAAACCAGAGAGAACCAGACGCTCTGATGTCAGTCGGGAGCGCGCTCCTCTGTCGACGGGTTCGCGCTCCAGTCACGAATCTGACTTTGGAGCGCAAATTCGCGCTCCTGTGTTGGGAGCGAGGCTAGGTCACACGAATCCTGCTACTAAGTTTCAAACTCACCACTAAACCGGCAATTACAATACCTGCATGTCTGCGGCCCACTTATGGAGGGCCACCCAGCCAAATACAAAAGGCGGCTTAAGGATATAAATAGCTACCACTTACCACTCTCTCCCACAGCATGACTTCTAATAATCAGTTTGAAAAATCTACCATTAAACAAATTATGGGCACCAATTCATCCACGTACACAACACAGTACGATAGTCATTGATCTTTCACAATTATAAACACTATAGGAACCCCGTCCAACATATGAACTCAAACCAACAAACCTCGGATCAATAAAAACTTGTGCCATGCAGGAAACTCCTCCCTAGAAAATTCTGCAGATTTTATATGCGATGAATCTAATCCATATACACACTAAATCAGATTCACAAAGTTGTCAATGAATTACCATATTTTCATGAATTTAAGGTTCTTTTGGAAACACAAGTGCAGACAGGGTTTAGTAGGATACATTTGCTTCCAAGCCAGCATTGTACGCAACGTTTACAAAGTCATTTTCTGGGCTCACCTCTAGGCGTTGGGGCGGTGAGGCAATGCCAAAACGTCACCTAATTTCCTTAGGCGCACTAAGGCGTACGCCTCAGTCACCTTTTACGCCCTGATAGGTGAGGCATAAGCCTCAGGAGAGAAATTTTCGTAATTCAACCCCCCTCTGCCTTGTTGAAGTCGATCATCATCTACAGTCGTGCTCTATTTTTCTTTAAACAATTGTGCTCTGTTTCCCTTTACTAAGTGACAAACAGATGTGCTTTGTTAATAACTAATAAAGTGATGTTATAGGGTTTCTCAATTAGTTATTAACTGATAAGGTAATAATAAGTCAATAACTGATAATCTACTTTATGCTATCTTTTTGTATTAATCTATCTTTTATGAAATGCACATTTTTTTTGTATTTTTAAGTTACTTTATTAATTTAATAATTTAAAATATCAAAAATCAAAAGGTCAAGCCAACTCAAGCGCCTCGCCTTGCGCTTTCACCGCTGAAAACTTTGATTGTACGCATGTTTTGAAAACACATAATGGCATCAACAAGTGTAAAATTGATAAAACACAAAACATAAAGAAAACAGAAAAGAAAAGAAAACAGTAAAGGTGGAAAAAAGAACTAGGGAGTATCAATTGTAGGACCGGTAACCAGTGAACTAAAATTTGTAATTATGAAAGTGCAGTTTACCTTTGCTTGAACAAGATCGTAGTTTTTGTACAAGCACCTTGTCCCTATCTTGTCAAGCTTCTCCTTCATAAGCAAACTGAAATCATTTGATCCACAACAGAAGTCAACCATCTGTGCAGAGGATCAGTAAGACAGTTAGCTATGTCAAATAGGAATATCACAAACCGACAGTAACTAGAAAACAACTTAATTTACTCGAGCATCATCCACACTTTGGATTGAAATAATTTAAGGATATTTTATCCTGCTGCAGCACCTCTGATGTTTATTGGAACATCCCCACCCTAGTATCCCTTGATTGTTACATTACTCTCTTTGTTTGTTCACTAGAGTTTTCGGCAAATTTAAGCTAAAATAAAAGTGGGACCAGACACCTTTTGCAATGTGGGTCCAAGAGGGGTTTAGATAGTACCCCCATCCCTTTTTTAAGTGTCCAACTTCGTAAATCCAACTTTTTAGGGAGATCATCATCATCATTACACTTTTTAAGAATTGTAACTTTCTATAATTGCTCTTTATGGAGACATCATCATTACACTTTTACCTACTAACTTTACAAAATGGAATCTACTCAGAAGTGTGAAATGGGAAATGTACTAAGTTTTATCCACAAACTTTTTCGAAATGCACACTTATCAAGGGACAACCCAAAATGGAATAATAGACCATAAAAAAGGGACAAAGAGAGTACTATGCAAGGGGTTTAAACCTTGGAGAAAGATGAACAAAATCCGTAAGAGGTGAATGAGGAAGGCATGGTGGAGAAGGTGAAGAGTCACCTCTATCCCAAATTGCTTAAAGACATAGACATTGATCTTATCTGACTGCCCCTAAGGGGTACCCAAGTTTCCAGAGGAGGGTGGGCCAACTTGCCCCATTTACCACGCATATTCCCCACCGCTGCCACCGGACTGGGCCAGGACCATGGGCCATGGTTTGGGCTTGGCTTGAGCTTTGGGCCTTTGCATTATTTCTTTTTACTTCTCAGAACCTTAAATGGTTTGGACTTGAGCTATTGGGCCATGCTTATTGGGCTCCCACAATATTCTGGAAGGACCAAGAGCTGAAGAGTTGTACACTTTAGCGTTTTCTTTACACCACTACTGTATTGAAGAGTTGAAGTTTAGATGCTGAAGGGTTCTGAAATGATTTTCCAAGAAGCTGGAAAGCCTCCATCTGATAATAAATTGGCCTCTTGGATTCTGTATTCGAGGCAACCAGAAAACGATCAACACACCTCCACACTCCAAAATTCAAGAGCCTCCATTCTTCTTGTATCCGTTTGTTTCCTGTTCTGAATGAATGGCTTCACTTCCAACTTCATTCTTCTAGTGACAGAGAGAGACCACTAACACTCTTTAGTTCGCCAGACAGCCTCAACGTGAAGCGTGCGTTGGACTACGTGCAACTGTTGTATCCTGGGAGATAGAAGCCGGTTGATACCTCCACCACCACCGGAAGGTGACAAATCTATGTTAAGGACATCGTGTGAAACACAAGCCTCAATTGATTTGTTTATCAATCTCAGTTCAATTTACTGTTAATTCATAATTCTATCTGTTATAGTGTTTCAGGATCAGCGTTGAGGAGGTTCACAGAATACGTTTGTTATGCGTTTCATCTCTGTTTATCAGAGACTGTTAAACTCTAGTGATATTTCTGTAATTTTGTATCCTTTACCAGATTAGTGAAATTTTACTGATGCAGTTTTTCCCAACATGTTAAAGGAATTCAGATTTGGTTCCGAGATTTTTTTTTTATCAGCAAAGAATGGTTACCATACAATTAAAAAATGATACAAAATATAAATCCTGTAGTGATACACCAGGGAGCAACATGCACAAACGGTACACCTCACCTCACATTTTTTTTAAAAAGAAAAGCCCGGTTAGCAAGAGGCCAACAAGACACCCAATGGGACAAAGCCCAAACACAAACACCTAATGGGCCAAGAGGCCAAACCTAAAAAAAAACCTACCCCTAAGAACCTGTCTCCGCCACCTCAGCCGACCCGTCAGCCACCCACCACCCACTACCAGATTGATTTTCCTAACAATAAACAAGAACTGCTTTGGTTACATCAATGCACACATGCATACCAAGAGATTGAAACTCATTCAACTTACTCAGCCAGCCTACTTAATCTATTGTATGCTATTAGTTATAGCTAGTTAGCTACTAGGGATAGCCCATGCCCAAAGGCACGAAGCAATGCGTTTTGAGCACAAGAAGTTTTTTATCATAAAAAGTTTTTGTTTTCGATCCCTCATTGCTATTTTCATTGGTAGCATACGACACTATCAATGATCATCCAAATCACATAAATTGGAGCCAACAAATTCAAACCCATTACCATGTTGCTTTCATAAGATCCTATGCTATTTTCTTTTTGTATATGAATGTAGGAAACTCAACCTAAAAGGAAACAAATTAAAAACAAATATTGAATTGAATGTAAGGAAATCAACTTTAGACAAAAATCAATTATTGAGTTGATTTAAATTCAAGAAATAATCAAGCTTTTCAAGGAAACAACCTAAAAGCAGTCAATTGAAAGAATTTACTAGTCATAAAGTTAGGAAGTTTATATTAAGAAGAATGTTCTCGATCGGACAGATATACAACAACAAAAATAACAAAACCCATATAGTCCCCAATCATTGAGGGCTATATAGCACGGACTCTTCGTCAGAGCTCACGTACCGGTGTCGGACACTTCCCAGACACGTGTCCGACACTTCTCCCGGAGTGTCCTTTTTTTTTTTTCCAATATTTGGGGTCCGACACTTTACGAACACTTTAAGGACACTTTAGGGACACATTGGGGGTAAAAATGCAATTAGGACTTTTAAAATGGATCAAAGTGTACACTTTAGGGACACTCTTTGTTTGAATGTGTTCTGTCTTTCTTTCTCTCTCTGTGATCAGATTTAGGGCTATCTCGTTATAATATTATTAAACTTTTATCTAATTTGAATATATTTTTTAATTTATATATATGTCTATATAATGTGTCCCCCAACGAGTCGTGTCCCCCATTTTTTGAAAATTTGCATGTCGAGGTGTCGGTATCGTGTCGTGTCCATGTCTGTGCTACATAGATTGAGGGTATGGGCGGGGGAGGATTGGAGACAAACCTAACCTTTGGCAATATGCATAAAGTGGCTGCTCTCAGAATACCATTGAAACAGTGGCCCCCCAATACCTGTTTTGCTACAGAACCATGCCCCCAAATCAAAGCCAAATGACATCAGAGAGGGCAGGCCTAGAGACCCAATTCAATTTATGTGCACATTACCATGCTTCGTTCATCGATCGGACAGATATGATCTATTGAAAATTCGATCCGATGGTTGTACGGATATGATCTATTGAAAATTCGATTTGATGGTTGTAAAGGGTGTTGGGTTTGTATGGATAGACAAAAACCGCTCTATTTTATAATATAGATATCCATTCTATCACGTCCACACGGCTTATAATCAAGATATTCCATACGCATACAACCGGCTATTCCAGAATCCAGAAAACAAATTCTTCACACACACACCTAAACAACTTTCCACCTATGCCGAAAATGGCTATGACACCAATTATAAAAAAAAAATTTGATGCAAACCCTAATAGATGACTAGGACCTCCCCCCCCGTCCCCCCGTCTTTTTTTCTATTTCGTTTACTTTCCTCACTCCGGGTAAAGTGAGCCGTAACTGGAGTAACAACCCAGTATGACCAGGAAACCTCTGGTACGGTGGACAGGCCAAGATCGGCCGGATACTGAGATGGAAATACCGGTTTTGGTCAGAAATCCAGTACGGCTGTCTACAGAAAGCTAATGACAACCTTGGCTCCAACAACTGAAAGCACAAGTACAGCCCCACCAAAACACTAGTATAAGGAAAAGACAACATATGCATCACAAAAAAAAGAGGACGCATTCTTGGAGACCTAGTTATCCAGGTCACTAAACATAAAACATCATTATTCATGTCCCACATCCTATTAAAGCATGCCCAAAGATACTCCATGCACAGACAACAATTATGGTGACATCACGTATCAAGACAACAAAGCATCCGACAATTGGAAAGAATGTAGATCCAGATACTTACTGTATCCCCATCTTGCACATAATAGTGGAGCAAATCAGCTATCTGCACATTGAGAATTGGCATTAGCTTGGGAGCTTTTACCACAGAGAGCAGAATCTAAGCATGAGGATTAAAAATAAGCAACTACCCTGTAGAAAATCGAGCATTCTCTCATGATCAGATGATGATGGGCTTTAGACCAATCTATGTACCTTGTTTCCAGTGCCAAATGACCACGCCCAAAAAAAAAAAGATGCATTCTTGAAATTGAGATTGCAGAATTGTCTCGCTAACATTTGGAGGTCTTCTGACTAATTAGACAATAAGGATCGACTTTAAATGTAAGGGCAAATTTTCGTAGTCGTCCCTCTAGTTTTACGGTTGTCTCAATTTCGTCCCTCTAGTTTCAATTGTCACCATTTCGTCCCTGTAGTTTATTTTACGTTCCAAATTGATAAAATCGTTAACACCGTTAATGAAACTAACGAAAAAAATATGATTAAAAAATTAAGTGCTCCAATTTTCAATCCGGTTGAACCAGTCTGAAGATCTTATTTTTCTGATCATTTTATCTTAAATGGTCATAATGAATTTTTGGCTCTAAGGCCTTTCAATGAGCACCATAAGAGAGCCTTGAAACTAAATAAGGAGTCTTCAGGTGCTCGTTGAAAGGCCTTAGAGCCAAAAATTCATTACGACCATCTAAGATAAAATGATCAAAAAAATAAGATCTTCACACCGGTTCAACTGAATTGAAAATTGGAGCACTTAATTTTTTAATCATATTTTTTCCGTTAGTTTCATTAACGGTGTTAACGATTTTTCCCAATTTGGAACGTAAAACAAACTACAGAGACGAAATGGTGACAATTGAAACTAGAGGGACGAAATTGAGACAACCGTAAAAGTAGAAGGATGACTACGAAAATTTGCCCTAAATGCAATGCCATAAGAGGAAAATAAAATCATCAACCCTGCCTTAAGGGTTGACTCTAGGAATTTGTAGAAGGGTGTTCAGAAATTACTTGATTCTTCCTAACAAATACGAGTTTGATTCTTCCTATCAGCTTGGATAAATATACAAATATGATGGTAGATATTTGACTCACCTCTTTCAGCTTGTCCACTTTTGTAAAATGGCGTCCAAGAGATGTATAGCGTGCACCATTGAGAAATGGGGACAGGTACCCTCCTAGCTTGTTCTACAGCATTATGAATCAATGAAAACCACTAAGAAATGTAGAATATCAAATGTCAATGAAAAAGACACAATAGATACTAAACTTCCAGTACATGGTACAACAAAAAGACAAGGCATGGGCAATACTGCAATTAAATAAGCATTGCTCTATCTCCCCAAATAAATCGACAATATTAATACCTAGAATATAAAGGTATCAACATAACAATACCCGTATAAACTATTAAGAACAATACAAAGGACAAAATCTAATAGCCAAAAGATGGATAGGGCTGAAGCTGAAGCTGAATATGAACACAATGACAATAACCAACACAATATGGAAAACAAATCTCATTACCCCTTCAAGAATTGCCTCAAGGAACTATTCCAAAGCAACACGCAACCTTTCCACCACTCATATATTTTCCCTTCCATAAGTTTTGCAATAGGGCTTCCGGCATCGCCATGCATATCAAAAGCACTATTATGCTGGGAGTTCTAAAAAGAGATGCTAACAAACCACGCATGCTGTAAATCATAGAACTCCTTGACCTGGACAGTGCAAAATCCCAGCCAGGACGATTTCACAATGGAGAACAGATAGGGACTTCAATTTCCAGTTTCAAACCATGGAGAACAGATAGAAGTCTTAGAGAGACGGAGAGAGAGTCTGGTACTCAGCAAGCAAATAGAGTGAGTTCTTACATAAATAGTTGGGTATCCCACAGCAACGGTATGTTTTCAGGGTACAGGTGGGTGAGAGACATTTGAGTGCCTTTTGTAAACTATCCGTCCACAATAAAATATACTTAGTGTCTTGCAACGTGAGCGTAGGCTACAAGCCAAAGCACATTAATCATTTGTCATTGGTGAGTGCTTTATTTTCTTGTTACTTTGATACCCAAATAACCGCCTTGCCCCAACACCTTGTGACTGAACCACAAAAATTTAAACAAAAGAGTGACAAGGGAGGAATGTGCAACAGATGAGGCAGCTACTATGAGTGACACACCACACAGATACAACAGGACACCGACACGTTGACATGGCTTTAAAAAGCTGCACAAACTGACACCATAGAAACACAAAAATTCACTTTTTATGGGCATTTTCTGGAGGTAAAAAAAAAAACTTAAAATATCCAGAAAACGTCATACGACTCATCGCTCATTAAAATAATCTAACTCTTCCTTTCTCTCTCCTTCCGCATTTAATGTTTGTTGTTTTTTCTTTTCCTACGTTAATTCCTTCCCGTTCTCACTAACTGAAGCAGGATCTACATTTTTAAATTTATTATAGTAACAAGGACTCACATGGCAGATTTGACCATGAAAGACAGTACAAGTGGTTGTGACTGGTAGAGTCAGAAACTCTAAAGAAAAAATTGGCAACGGTGAAGAGCAGAGTTGAACACAAATAATGGAGGCTTTGTTTGGTTTTAAGTTTTGAGGGAGGTTTTGGGTAATGAGTAGAGAGAGATAGGTAGAAGAATGAGAACAATAATTGGAAAGAAAACTTATTGGGGACCGTGAGAGAGGGGTTGAGTCTAGAGACCCAAAGCGAAGACAGTCGGAGTGATCCAAGAGAAGACTTCCGACATTTTTCCAGATCGTACTCAGCTGCTCAAAGAATTGTAGAAGCATGACGTCTGTTCCCTTCAGACACCCCTCAAACCCTCTCTTCCCTCATTTCTCCATCCCCTCCTCCTCCTTCTGCAGAAGTCAGTACTACTCTGGTAGTTGACAGTGGGTCTGCAATTGTGTGTGATTGTATGTCTATGTGCGCTTTCAAAGACTAGGCTAGAGTCCTTATTCAAGAAAAATGGGGCAATTTGCTTTCCCGATCTCAACTGCATTTCCTATTTTAAATTTTGAGTCTTTACAGCCCTCATTTACTGATTTTGTAAACTTGGGTTTTGGCCTTCCAATTTTCATTCGTGTTTGGAAATCCAGACATAAGTGTCCTAGCCGGAGATTGGAAAAAAAGGTACACAAATAAAGAACAATTGGGATGTCCCCGGGCGTGATCATAGACATGCAGATCCAAAACAATAAATGTCATGTCAGCCACCTATACAAAATTGATGATCTTCTAAGCTCAGATGTGTTCCATCTAAACCAAATATCGAATTCACCCAAGTGAAAACACGAACAATAAGCAGGCTAAAATAGTAAATGAGAAGACAATTAGACAGTTCTTTGTTCAATACTAACAACAGAAAACAAGCATAAGACCTCACAAAAGTAGAACATATATGGTGAATCGACTATCACCTTCCACTTAACTATCTGGTTCAAAAGCTCAGGTTCACACACGGTTTTTGCATCTTCAACACTGCAACCTTCTTCTAGCTCTTTTAAAGCTGCAGAAATAGCCTGCACAGGAATTTTTGACCCAAGTAATTTCAGTGACACCACAGATCTAGGAAAATTCCATCTTCCATAAAGGAGCTGAATAAAACAAACTAACAAAACAAAACCAAACATTTGACTTTCGGTTCTGAATTCGATGTATTAAAAATGTTGAGAGAAGGTGTTGCCATTACAGCTACTACAGTATACACACCCGAAATTAGAAGTGTATACCTCAATAGAAACCTCCACCTTTCCCAAGGTAAGGGACTTATCCACAACATTTCTTGATGAGTAGCCAAAGGTTGTTGGCAATTTGTGATTTTCTATGATCTTTTCCAGTGTTATTGAAGATCCAGAATCTTTCACCAATGCCAATATTCTGCAATGACCAAAAAAAACATGAGACATAAGAATAAAAAAAATCAACCTCATATTGCCACTGCAGGGGACAAGGTTATAGTTTCTACTTAAATTGTTAAAAACAGAAAGACTGCGCACAGGATGTAGCAATGAGGTGATGAAAAGAAATGTTTGTTACCTTTGTTTTGAAGCATCACTGAGGGGTAGTGAGAAACCCTTTTCCTTTGCAAGAGGCTTATCAGTCAGGGTTTGCTTAGGTTCACTGTCGGGTGTATCCTCCTTCCTAGATTTGACTGACACAGAACCCTCGCCGAAAAAATTATTGAATAGCTGATCCCCCAAGGAAATCTTGTTTTCATCAGTGGACTTGGTGACTTTGACAGAGGCATTTCTGTTCAAAGGCCTTACCGATGCATCCCCCACTTTCTGCTTCTTTGGTGGATCCGGCAAAGTCAATCTTTTCACTTTCTTTTTAGAAGAACCATCCCCTGCTTTTATTGAAGGAAAATCCACCCCTTTCTGTACTTTCCCAAGAGAGCTCTTTCTGCAAGCATCTGCTGAGTCCAGAGGATTCTTTTTTTGCACAACTCCCTCTTTCTTTTGGAGCTTCTCTGATACTTGTTTTTTATTCTTTTGTCCGTCATCCGGAAATTTTATATGCATTCTAATAGGAGTTCCAAGTTCATCATCAATATCATGGTCTCTGGTAAAAGGAAAAAGAGCATCATAAAATCACCAGGAGAAAATAAGAAAAATGGGCGAAAATACAAGGGCACTTACAAGCAGTATATCAAAATACGGTTGGGAATAAGATCTTCCCAAGCCCTTTGTATGATTCCCTCAGCATCCATGTCTTCAAAAGCAATCTTCCTGATCACAGCAAACCAAGCATTGACCATCAGAATCCAGATAAGAATTTCATGGTTGCTTTCATAATGAAAAAAGGAACCATGGAAACAATTCGGCAGTACCTTGGCAAGCATTTTCTGTGGTACGACGTAGGACAACGTCTGCAGACAGCAAATTGCAAATCAGGATCCATCTTATTTTCACCCTGCTTGCATTTGAAGCATTTATGGATGGGACATGTAAATGATTCCCCATCAGCAATCTTCTTCTGAAGCTCTTTTACTTCAGCTGCACTTTCCCGGTGGAGCAGTTTTGCAACACAACGTGGATGGTAAAAACGTCCACAGGTTGCAGAAACACAGGGAAAGACCTAAAAAAAATTTAGAGGGACAGAATTTGAACACTTCAGATGCAGATACAATCATTGTACACAAAGTGAAGAAAACCAAACAACGGAACATCCCCTGGAGAACTCTAAGTTACCATGCTAATATGCCATAAATTTACCTCAATTATGAAATTGTGGCAACTTGTAATCACATAAGCGTCAAATAAATAAATAAGATGGCAATTCCAATTCCTTAACAAGACGAATAGACAGAAACCAAATTGCATAGACAAAATGAGGTAATATTATGCCATAGATAACAAAACATAGTTCTTTTAATAGGATGCTAGTAATAAATAAATGACACCAGCGTCGAGTGGGCAAGTGAATTCTCAAGTTCTAAACAAACATGATAAAAGGTTTCAAACTAAGAAAATTAAACTTGTTAATTAGAGAAACAAACTGAATCCGAGGGAATATCTCAGTAACTTATACAGTCACTGAGGAGAAGACAGTAGAAGGATGCAGGGGATGGAAACATCTGATGCAGGCCAGACTACCAAGGACCAGACCAAACTATCCCACAAAGCCTTTTAGACATCATAATGCAAATCAAGCTAGCGGATCAGAGGAGCCATGAAAGCCGAAGGCCTTGTGAAATTGGAGGCAGTACGATGGGAGGGAATTATATAGCAAAGCATCATCCTCTATGGCTGCACAAAGCATTTCAAGTGATCTATTACTCTTTTGGAATGCAGAGTAATTATCTCATTTTCAACATCAGAATATCTATTCAAATTTCATTCGCTTGTTGAGCAGGATTCTATCCCTTTAAACCTGCCTGTGCTCAAGTCAAGTAGAAATAGGGTGGTTAGGGAGGGTCGATCCCAGACGACACCTTTGAATGTTGCTCTAAACCTGCCTGTGCTCAAGTCAAGTAGAAATAGGGTGTTTAGGGAGGGTCGATCCCAGACGACACCTTTGAATGTTGTTCTAAGACATACCAAAGTGGATAAATTCTGCTGTTGATTAACTTCAGATTATGAACCTACATATATCATTAAGCAAATAGCATTCCCCAATGATCAAGCAGGGAAAATAAATAATCAACATGAGAATTGTATTGCAGGCTTTTCAGAAGACCTCATACCTCGGCACCCGACGATTTATCAGAAGAACCTAATTCCCCACAGCAGAAGCACTGGTGCCGCTTATATTGACAATTCTTACAGAAAAAGTTTTGGATGGCCTGTAAAAAATGTTTCAAAATGTAATACCTACCAAACACCATAAACAAGGAGAAGGATATACAAACAAGAACGGCTTAAATTACCAAAGAACAAATAGCATACCTCCACATGTTCATTCGTAAGGCCAAGAGATTCACATGAAGAATCAGAACCAGCTTCTACAGTGGCATGAAACGACCTCATGCACCTCCCTTCACAACTGCATGATTCCATCACTTATATTTTTAAGAAAGCGCCAAAAGTGGAAACCACTTAAAACATGAACCACACAAAACAAGATATATAGGGCAACAACGATGCAACCATAGATGTGTATAAGAATTATCCCAATTTTACACATCATAGAAGTAATATTCAGGTCGTAGACTATATTGCTCTCATTTGTAACCAACGATATTAACTAAAAAAGTGCACACCATAAAAAGAGCAAACAAAAATCACACATTACATAATAACACGCAATTGTATTTTATTCTGATCCCATATTTATTCTGATATTTACAAATAATAGGTCTGTAAGAGCACCACTAGTCTGGAAAACTCCTAAAGATCCAAACAATGCATCTCAAGCACTCCAGCGCCCTCACCCTACTTGCAACCCTGTCAAGCATGAACCTCCATACACAGAGAGTGACAGTGTATACGGTGAACAATTGCAAAGAAACTAACAAAGGCACTTGAGCCCCAGACCACCCCTCATCATGTTAAAGCGTCACTAAGCCCAAAAACTTAAGCTGCAAGGAAAGAGACCAAAGAATGCATATCAAGCTCTCCAAGAAGCCCAACTCAAAGTAAGCCAATACAACTCGACTTAACACATTCAAGGTACTTTTCTCATCTTTCGATTGCAAATGGATTATCCTAAAGAGTTTATGCCCAGAGGAAGCAAGGAATGAATTCGCCTACTCTAAAAGAAAACTCACCAAAATGGTAAAGAATACATACCACAATATGTCTCCACCATTATCACAAATTGCACAAACCGAATCAAATAAGTCATCTTCTTCATCAGACCCATCAGATTCTTCCAATTCATCAATCATTTCATCATCAACGATAAAGTTTGCTGTGGCCCCAAGGTCCTGGGAAAACCCAAAATAAACTTATTCAACAGAACGATGAACAATAAACAGATGGGTGGAGAAAAGAAAAAAAAAAACTAAAAACTACTCTTCAGAATTTAAATAAAGAATAGTGTGGCCTTTTGTGGTCCATCAATTCCGAGTTAATACAAGTCAAATTTTATAAAATGGTATTGTCAACTCATCAAAGGTAGAATTCAGTAAGAGAAGTTTGTGCATAGATCACTTTCCTATTCACAGACGCATAAGGAGAGAAAAACCATATACCTCATCCAAAGCTTTCTTCTTCCGGGGCTTCTCCTCAAGAAATGTAACTAAAAACTGTTGAAAGCATAAATCTTCATCAAAATAGTGAACTTATTAAGAAAATAGTTACAAGGACAATCATAACCACACCTATACCTCAAGAAGAATAAAAAAATTAATGCAAGAAAAATGTAAGGAAATCATAGCAAACAACTCAGAAACAAAACTAAGCCAAAGAATAACAAGGAAATGATAGCAAACTTAAAGGCTGAGAGCCACAAATAGTCAACATGATAGAGCTTCAACCAAAACTCACTAATGTTCTCTATCAATTGAGGGGTAAGCCTCCTAATACAAAATGGACGAACAAACATACAATGTGTTCGACCCAAATTATCCTTTCCGAAGAAACTAAAATCTTAAAAAAAAAACTTGCTTAGAACATTTTCCCACGCAACCAGTATACAGCTATACGCAACATGGTCAATTGCCTCACATATAAACGAAAATCCTGACAGAGGTGGTAACTAGGGAACTGTAGCTGGCAACAGATAGGAGATTGGTGGTGGCGAATTTACTCAAGATGGATGTGGAGACAATGTTTAGAGATAGTACTCTCCGCAAGGAAGTTCAAAACTTCAGAATCAAAGGAGTAGCTAGATCTCCTAGGCAAATTACATAAGGTGCGGCACTTGGGGTTGCTGGAGGACTATTTGAGTGGAATTGGGCGGTAAACGGGTCTTTTCTGGTGAAATCTTTTAACCAAGTTTTGGTTGCAAATACACGCACATGCTTCCCTTGAAGAGCCATGTGGTGTCTTCAGGCTCCAAACAAGGTTTCTTTCTTCATTTGGTGTGTGGCTAAGGATAAGATTCTTACTATAGATAATCTCATTTGTCATGGGAAGGTTATTGCGAATAGGTGTTGCAAGCACTTGAGAGATGGAGAAGGAGCGACACATCTGTTTACTCATTATCCAGTGGACAGGGATCTTTGGGCTGCAGTTCCTTTATGGTGGCGCATGGCATAAGTTTCCCAGCGACGGCGATAGATCATAATATTCAAGAGCGGTACAGGGCTAGAGTGGGAAGAAGTCGGCAGAAGCTATGGATTTCGATTGCACTATGCTTAATGTGGTTTAAATGGAGAGAGCAAAACAACAGATATAGGATCAAAATAGTGATGAAGCACATTGTTGCAACAAAGTCTAGGACGTTATATGTAGATAATCACATGTGAGAGGGTGAAACCACACATGGGCCAAACCACAGGGGTCAAAGTAAAGTTTTAATGTCATCCGGAATCCTAATGCAGTTACAAGGCGTTGCAAGTTTGAAAAAGAGATCTGATACTATTACTGTTCATCGTATGCTTGCAAATAAATTATTTGCAGTGATATGAATCTTATTTCACCAATTACTTATAATTGTTACCCCTACCACCGTTATCATTCTCGAGCCCATTTCTCGATCCATCATTCCTACTCTTACCGCATATGAATTTAAACATTCTCGTCTCAAGTACAGTCGTTTACTAACATGTTGTTTCTTAGTCGTCCACTATTTTGCCTTGTAAGCATTACTGGCCATGTTTTTCTCCAAAAATTTCCTCCAATTTTGAAGGTATCATTCTAACAAAACAAGAATCGACGATCGACCCCCCCATTGAGCAACCTACTTTGATTATCTAGGTAACATCATCTACAAACTAATCATTTTATACCATAATTGAGATACAGAATATCTTTCCAAAAAATGCATGATACTTGAGCTATCATATGCCATGCAAGCTCAAATTACTTAAATTCTAATGGGCTTTGTTCTGGATGGTAACCTACAATTTGCTCAGAGGAAATTCAAATACACTGCAGTATTATTCAAAACACCTCGGCCTTATTTTCATACAGACATGATCCAATGAAAAACACATCTTGCAACTATTAATACTCGGAAAAAAAATTCTTCCTGTGCAACACAAAAAATAGACAAAAGGATTTCAGCGATAATAACTGAATAACTTAAAATAATGGGTCACAAGCATGTCATTTCGATGGCAATGGTAATGCAAATACCTTGGATTTTGCTAATATTTCATCCTTCTCAACAGCTTTGCTAATTATATTTGCATGATCTATCAGATCATTCTCAGAAGGTCTGATCTCATACAATCTGTATATAGAGTTCAACATAGAAAATATCAACTAGTGATCCAAAAAAAAAGGTGAATAGCCTGAAAATTAAGTTGTAACACAAAACCT
The DNA here is from genome assembly GCA_019656275.1 of Rhododendron kiyosumense. Classification (NCBI taxonomy): domain Eukaryota; kingdom Viridiplantae; phylum Streptophyta; class Magnoliopsida; order Ericales; family Ericaceae; genus Rhododendron; species Rhododendron kiyosumense. The sequence continues at coordinate 143,784 of BPLS01000375.1, read as the reverse complement.
GAAAACTTTAGACAAGTGATCCCACAGAGGTCTCCTTGACAATTCAGGATTCTTTTTTACAAAGTATAGGCAGTGCACAGTGATCAAGATTGTCCTAATTGTATCCTCAAAACTCTTTCTAGGCTTTTGAAGCTTGATCCAATTGTTTTCCTTAGATAGCACCAAAATCTGGGGGTTTTCGTCAGAAAGATCAAACTTCCATGCCATGACCTGCTTATGGATTTTCTGAAGCCCATTGTCAGTGTCCCCATGAAGGAATATCTGTTTTCTCTCGCCATCCAGTCCCTTGCCATCATTCCATCGAACTGGCAACTGTGAAAACGAAACGGGCTCGTCCTTGTCATTAACAAAATGGTAGTTCGAGACACTATGTGGCACTGCCTCGCCCTCGTCCTCTGAAGAGGCCATTACCCACTTCCAATTACACTGAAACTGCTTGAAACCTACAAAAACACACACGAGAAGACAAAAGAAACTTTGAGAGACATAAAAGAATCCCTAGTTTCTAGTTCCTAGAAGATAATTTTTCCAATTATCCCCATGAAGCCAGTCATGACACTTTTCTGATTCTTCAATAATATGAGAAAGTCAAAGTGAAATTTCATTCTCAAACTTTGTACTTCCGCAACACAGGGTCAACACAAACCTCAACAACTTTGCAGAAATGCCAAAAAACTGTGAACCATAGGGTTTGTTTGATTACAAAGACAAATATAAAGGAGAATGAAAATAATAGAAAGTGAAGTGAAACAAAAGAATGAAAATAATCTTGCATGTGTTTGGTAATACGGTCACCTAATTGAAATACAAGTTATTGAAAAAGAAAGACAATTTTGAAACTCAATCTGAAAAGGTCCGTATTTTTCCTCTTTCGATTGTTTTCTACCATTCTCTTGCCAATCAAAGAGAACCACGAAGCATTCAAGATTTAAACTTACAAAGTACAAACGAATAATTGAAGGCAGTATATCATTCTTCAGGACCAAGCCCAACCTCAAATTCAGAACTTTCCTTTCACATTATATCCTCATCAAAACCGTTACGCATTACCAGGTCGTCTCAAACATTTTATTTCTGCGGCAATATATGAACTGGCTTGGACTTGGTATCCACAATTTCTTCTCAAACACAGAAACAGTAGCAATTATCAGACTGAGTGGGTACACATGAAGGCTAAATTTCTCAACTAGACGAGTTCATGGGCTTAGTCGCACAATCCTTCAGCAGGGCCTTTGCTCGCGCTCCCAATCCCCGATTCCCTGCTCTCGCACGCGCATTGTGTGACTTAGCTCGGGGGACTCCGAACCAGCGCCAAGAAATACTTATACAGAAAGCTCTCTCCACTAACTCACAACTATCGAAATTTCATGCCTGGGATTTCCCAGAAACCAAAAACCATACAAAAACCCTCTCTTTTATGTGAAAGTACACAGCTTTCTGACTACAAAAACAAAAATAGTTCAACACAAATACACGTAAAAGAAAAAAAAGACGAGCTTTATCGAACGGAATGTAGGGTTTCGGGAAAAAGTAACGGAAAATCAGTAAAAAGACGAAATTTATCGAACGGATTGTATAGGGTTTGGAAAAAAAAAAAAAGAGAGAGAAGGGAAAACGTAGTGAAAGAGGGTAGAGAGGAATTTATTTACCCGAACGGAGACCACCGGAAGGTCGCCGGGGAGCGGCGGCCGGAAGTAAACCGCAATTCTTGGGAATGACGATGCTTGGTTCGAAGAGTGGAAGCAACCGGAGCGCCGAATAACGCGATTGCCGCCGACTTATATGGGCACCAGCAACCGTTACACATAGGGTGACGGATATATATGAAATATAAATACCGCTCACAATTCTCGCACCGCTAAACTTTCTCGCTCGTACCCTTCACCGAATTAGTACTACTTTTATATTGCGCGACAAGCCAGAGTCGGTGTGATGTACTTGCCATTTGCCAAAGGGTTTTGATCATAGGAGTAGTACTATGTTATGTTTGAGATGAGTTAAGCTTGTTTAAAAATGGGATTTTTTTCCCCCTTTGATATTTCCTAGGTTTTATTTTACCAGTTCTGGCACTATTTGTTTTTGGCACGGCTATTCGCAGCACTTCATTTTCTCTTATAATCCATTAAAAAATTTCAATTATACTCGATAGTTAATTACCGAAATTGATATACATTTTCAGCATCCAATTACCGAAATATAATGTTTTTTTCAATAACTATTTACCGAAAATGCATGTTCAGCAGTTGTTTATCGAAAATTGAACATATTTTCGACATGTAGTTACCGAAATATAATCTTGTTTTCAACAGCTATTTACCAAAATGTTTTTTATAATTTTCAACAACTACTTACCAAAATATAGTGGGTTATAAAAAAAAATAAAGGGCTGCGAATAGCCGCGCCCTTTGTTTTTAACAATCTTCCTTGTGCACGTGATTCTTTTTTTTTTTTTTATCTGGGTAAATTTCATCAGCGCCCCGGTTTTCTATAATAGCGGGATAATATTTTCACATATGAGAAATGACAATAAAATTTCTTTGATTTCTAAATCGTTGAAGTTTAATCTCGAATAAACTCTTAACAAGTGGAACACGAGGATTTTGAGAGAATAAACAAAAAAAATTGTCTTCCTGAATTCCCCAACTATTTAAATCTATATATATATACACTTGTGATAAAAGCGGGAGTTGTGAGTTTCTTTTGTTAACTTGTGAGGAGACTTTAATGCTTTCAACCTGTTTAATAACAGCGATAGGTGGATGGAATTCGTAAGGAGATGAGATTAGGATTAAGATTGGTAATGAGAATGAATTGATAATGAGTATATATGTTTGTGATAAGATTATATGATTGGATTATTAATATCATATTTGTTTAAGATGAGATTAGATAATGAGATTGGTTTTATAAAAGAAATTGGTAATGAGAAATAATTGCTAATGAGAAGGGGTTGGAATTGGATTACGAATACCAAGTCCAATGGAGTATTACCAGTACCCCCTATGGAGCTCACTACTCATCCCAACGGAGTAATAATCCGGTTATCAAACAAGGGTTTGGGAAGCCATTGGGGTTGATAGTCCAATCTCAAGGCATAGTTCGGTTATCAAACAGGGCCTCAATGTTTCTTCAATCTTTGTTCTCATGTCTTTATTATTTTCTAGGACCCAAATAAATACAATACAATACTTTATATTATATATATATATATACTAGTGTTAATCCGTACTTACGGCACTACGCATCCCGGATAGAAGGAGATGACAGTTGTGTAATTTAACTTAAAATTATGGGCTCTTTAATGAAATGAGGAAAATGTCTCTCAACCATTAGATCAAATAAATCCAGACCATTCCAACAATTTATTCTCACACCCTTCTGTTTTATAATATAGATATGCAATAGTGACAGAAGCAATAGTGACACAACCTTAGAACCTCGACTAGCTCCTCGACCATTCATGACTGTTTATGGTAGGCTGCGGGCAACGACGGCGAGGCATGGGCGGTGTAGGAGCACTACCACTACAGGCGGGCGGAGCTCCATGCCTGTGAATGATTCCACCGACGGAGAGCCACATGCGGAAGTAGCACTGGATCCCTCTCGCACTTGCTAACTCCGGCATCAGTACTAACGGAATCTTCGGAAGAGAAAGATTACCTTATTCGCAGCACCAAAAAAATTAAAAGCCACCATGGAAGTGATGAATGCCTATGACAGAGGAATAAAGGAGAATTTTCTATCCCGGTGTTGAATATTTTGAAGCCGAAAACACGAAAGAGTTACCTTCATGAAGTAAACTTATCAAAAGAAGAAAGATCTGAATATGAAGATGACGTAGAATCTGATGACATATCATATTTTTTAACGGCAAATGAAATCCCTATAATCAAGGAACCGACAACAATACACCCCTGTAAATATGGGAAGTGATAATATTCTATACACAAATATACAATGATAATATATTGATAGGGGTATAATGGGACAACAATGTATTTTGAGGACGAGAACATAAGTATTTAAACCCTCTAGGATGAACACCTAAATAAGTCTAGTAGATAGGATGTCTATTTAATTTCTCCTAATAAAAAACCAATTGTTTTTAAAGTTAACACTGTTGGTGTAAAAGATGGATCATAATGATATAATCAAATTTAGCAACATCCTTAGAAAATAAGGTTTGGATAACCAAAACTAGCAACCTTTTTTAATAATCAAAATTTGTGAACTCTACGCGTATTTCAATTGGTTTTTTTTTTTTCTCTTCTTCGCCTACTCTATATATTCTTCACTTCACCCACAAACTAGTTCTTTTTTTTCCCCTCAAAAAGTGAAGCTCATATCTCTCGATTATCTACAATTCAACCCATCATTGCCGAATTAAGGTATTTCACTATTCTTTTCCGTTTCTATTTTTTTCTCCAAAAAAATTAATAATAGGAGGAAAGAAAGTCACCAATTTTTTTTCAAAATTAAGAGAGGAAATCGATATATTTTTACCAAAAAAAAAAACCTTAAATAGAGGGAAGTTAATGACATGTAACAGAAGGGGAGAGAACCCTTATTTTGGTTATGGATTAAAAGTGACTATTGTGAAGCTCAACATTGTTAAACTTAGTAACCTCTTAAGTGAAAAATCAAAAGTTGGTATGTCGACTTTTGATTATCCATTTTTATTATACCACTGTGTATGGCCTTAAATGTAATGTTCAACATCGATTTGTAAAAAGTCGTAATGAACTCCAATAAAATTTCTTAATGACCACTATAAGACAATAGGAAATTTTTCTTTTTAGTCATTCGTTAATTCTAATCTACAGGTTGAGGTTCAATCCAGTGGATGTTACCATTTAGTCCAGTGTGAATTTTTGGGTCTGTTATGGGCCTAAAAAAATTATCAGAATCGTTCATTTTGTCGAGCTCATTGAGAACTGCAACCCTGCAAAAATTCATATCGATTGGATAGCGATCAATACCTAATCAGGCAACATTTATCTTGGAAAAAAAAAAACACTGCGTACACTGGATCGCACCCATTTGCTCGGTATCCGATTGACATGAATTTTTGCAAGGTTGAAGTTCTCTACGAGCTCGAAAAAATGGACGATTCCGATAATTTTTTGGGACCCGAGATAGGCCTAAAAATCCACACTAGACTAAACTGGATGATAACACCCACGGGATTGGACCTCAACCCCTAATCTATTCTATCCTAGAAGATTTGAGGAGGGAGTTGGATACTTACAGAAATCGAATTATGCCCATGTGCATAGGATCAAACCAACTACACTTCACTCCACTTGCATAAAACAATTGATTCAAAATACCCCCAAAAATTTGATAGCCGCGACGATAGAGGCAATTGCTACTAATGATAAAATAATACTCAAGGTAACTACAATTACACTACGAGACCAATAAAATAATAGAAATGTGGCCAATAATTCGTGTAAGCACACCAAACTTTATTGACAAGAATCAAGAAATAACAAATTATTGCCAAAAAAAAAAAAAAAAATTCTATATTTGCAAAATCTACTACTTCCCCAGTATCAGTCCAAAAAAATTTAAAGGAACCAACCCAAAAAGGAAGGGAGGGAAAAAAAACTCATTTCCTTTCGGGCAATTGAACCTCAAACTATACCCTTCTCTCTCTTAGGAGCACAAGCACTATAACCTATGGTTCTTGTATATGCCTTTGGTTGGTAAAAGATTATTCATCATTTTACACCCACCTAACTTATGATAGTATAACTACATCATCTCACTCTTTGATCTTTTCTCATCACCAATTTCCCCAGTATCTGCCCGAGACCTCAAAAGTGAAAAACCTGCCGTATGCAGTTCATTCTTTCATGGGAGAATCCTCGTTTTCAGTCGGTGGCGGGACTCCAGCATCAGGGGTGACGACAGGAGTTTCCTCGGTTGTATTACCGGAAGCAACAGGGGTGTCCTCGGTTGTGTTATTGGAAGCAACAGGGGTGTCCTCATTTGCAATGTTTGAGGCGGTGGAAATGTTGCAAGCAACAATGGGGTCCTCGTTTTCAAACTGTGAGGAGACCGTTGTATCAGAGGCCGCATCATCAATAGTCAAGTTTGAGACTTCACCTCCCAGAGAACTTTCATCTTCACTATTAACGGATGGTGCTGGGGACGGAGATGAATCCGAATCTTCCACCGATTGTTGGAGGCTCCAATACATGATGCTGGCTGTAAGGGTAAGGATCATCTTTTGATTTACCTGCCATTGCATCACAAGAACGTCATTCAGATATGATGCGGCCATGTTTCTCCTCTACGTACCCATTTCCTTGAGTACTTGCAGCTGATAGTTTTTCTATACGTATCCATTTCTCTGAGTACTTTCAATTGATTATCTTCTTGAGGACAAGTATGAATCATGACTTTAGAAAAGGAAAATGATACGGAAACCATCTTGCCTCCTTAAACTGCTCCACAAATCCATGATCCAAACACAATCTAACAAGGGACTCAAATTTATAAACCATTATCCCAACACTTTAGAAAACAAGTGTATCAAACTGTCCACATTCTTATTTGTAGAAAGATGAGGTAAAAGTGTGAGGGTGCACCACTAAAGAAACTCGAACGAAAAGTATTTTTGGAAGAACTCATCCGAACAGCATTCTTACCTGGATAATGTCCTCAGGCAACAAGAAAATAGAACATCCAAGCTTTCGAGCAACACTGATTATGTATGTAGCATTCAATTTCTTCTCCTCATCTATCACAACCACAAAAAAGAGTTTAAATTTCTTTATACACATAGAGGAGAGAGAGTGTTGAATTTCTTCCATTTTTCACAAACTAACTACATAAAAAAGATTCTCACTTCCCAAAAAATCATACCGCTTTCACCCTTGGTTACAAGGTTCCAGTTGACAACCCTTGGTTCAACAGCACTGAGAAGATCAAGGAAGAACAGTCCATTTGAAAGGTTCTTATCCTGAATACATTGCACAACAGCATTAGTCAATAATAACTACTGTAATATCTCATTCTTAAAAGGTCACAAGCCAAGTTACTAACCCTAAAACTCTCCATATAAGAGGTTCTGCCACGGCTTTTCACTTTTTTGTTTGCCCAATTAAGGATGTCAGCATCAGTAAACTCCTTCCCTTGAGAATGGGACCTCAAGTTCTTCAGGAGTTGAAGCATATTGAACCGCATCAACTGCCACAGGAAAGCTGAAAATAAAACAGGTATGAAATAAATGAGCATTTTCAGAAGTTCTATTTTCAAGTTTATGATACTCGACCCGAGCTAGGGAAAACAGATTATAGGTCCTAAAGGCCCTAAGGAACATGTTTTGATGCAATGGCAAGGGGACAACAATCTTTTCATCTATTGATTTGAGCATCTACTTATGGTTATAAAGGAGGGAGCATATCATCACATTTGTGTTCGTCGAATGTCTATGAAGAGCTTTCAATTAAGTTTACAAGGAGACAGACAAGAAAGCCGGGCTTTTTGGCCAACAGCCAATGCCAAACGTCAAACTAAGAATTATAGTAGATTTGGTTCTCTGCAATGGTAAAGAGAGCAACAAAAATTTGCGATGGAACAAACTAAAAGCTCGCCTATAGAAATAAAGAAGTGAGATTTGAAATCATTCAGTCAATGAGACCGGATATGATCCTCAGACCACTTTGGAAAAATGCACAAGGAACCAAACTCTAACTGGAAAATGCAAATTTAATACCCCAACAACAAATGCAAGTTTGGAAACCACTGTCTTGCAAACCAAGAAATACTAAGCTTTTTGTTCTATTGAGTGACAGCAATATAATTCTTCAGTTCTAGTAATAGTTTGAGATGGAGAACTTCACCAAGTATAAGCTTTTTGTTCCCTTGCACAACATCATTTCCCGCAACATTGACAAGGGAAAACTTCAATTGCTTTCCAATCTTGATAACTTGGTTGCAATTCTCCACTTTTCTAAATGGCATTTTTATAGGAGGTTTTGTTGCCTGCTTCCAGTTAACTGATCCTGAAGAAATTTTATCTAGCACTTCCAAAAGTATCCATCTGCATAAGAGTGGTGCATACAGGTTAGAGGTATGCCTTGGTGTAGGGACAAGTTACTGAATTTCATAGGCAACACTTGGAAAGTACTAGAAAATAAAGTTAATTGTTCAAAAACCAAAGAATAAAAGCAAAAAAGAAGGGAAAATGACGGCCCAGGACGTGTTTTGATAATTAATACCTTTAAGGACATGCTAAGAACATTTGTTAATAAACAAAATGTCCTTGGCGGGTATTAATTATCAAAACACATCCTTGGCCGTCGTTTTCCCAAAAAAGAAAGAACCAAAGGCATTATTGGTACAGGTAGATACTTCTGCAGATATTACAGAAATAACATGGTGAAGTCGAAACATAGTTACGACTTATGAGAAGAAAAAAAAAAACTGAACAATTTACCCATTTCTGACATCCTCAAACAAATTATTAACATAGGTGGCAATTCCAAGACTATTGATCCACAGTCGAAAGCATCTTTCATCTCTAGACGTTTGCTCATCATCCGTCATCATCTCTGCAAAAGAGGTTTTGTTGTCTGTAGAAAGGCCATTCCTGCAAGAGATATCCTTATTTAAATGCTATCCCACAAATCTTGCCATCTCTGAATGTAAAATATGAGGTCAACCCCAGAGTTGAAGTATAGTCATTAAAAGGAAGTAGAAGTTTGATGTCACCAAACACCCTGACTACTGCGGGGATCTTGAGTTCAAACAAAAGGGAAACTTGCGAGGAAGAACTCCCCATAAGAAAGATGTTGTCCAAGAATAATTTTTATTGCTTGAAATCACATAGGATGTCAAATGCTTCATTAGTGGAAACCATTGGTTCAATGGGCAAAAAATTCAACCTAACAACCTTTAGCTTGTAGGTTCAAATCTGACAACCACCACTTTGTGCATATAATGACAAAAATGAGGTTTGTACCCAATCTACTCCACTAAGACACCTATTAGTGGGTTCAGCCCTGGCCCTTTCTTGGTTGGTGGAGTGAACGAACTTCTTTTTATTTCCATTAAGAACTGCAGCAACATTTCTAAGAGAGCCTGTTCACCATAAACCACTGTGTTTCTCAATGACTCATTGTTCATTATTGAGAAAACACATGTTCACCCCAAGACCAATGGCATTTAATGTTCATGTCCAGAACAATAAAACTCTGATAGGCTCCGCTGCAGATCCCACAACTCTTCGGGAGTTACAAATCAGACTGGAAGTGGAAGAGTCCAAATATTGACAAGATGCTACACCATACCATAAAGCTTATTGCATATTGAGTACAACAACCGCGTACCTTTGATGGAATATCTGAGCAACAAATGCCAGATTTAAATTTGTTGAGCCCTCAACGATATCCTTGGGGGTCAAGTATCTTTTGCAGTCCATCCTCTCTGCATGCTCAAGTACCAAATTAGCCCTTTCAGCAGGATCCTTGGCATCTAAAGTGGCTGGACTGCAATGTTCTGGTGCAAGAACATTAAGCAGATAAGCATAAGCTTCTCCATCCTGCATTTATTGGAACAGAAAGGACTAATATTAGGAAGAATTTCCATTTGTCAAGTGGCTAAGCTGTCATGAGACATCTACCAATTATCACACCATTAGAAAGTAAGGCTCCTAGAAATTCTATTTGGTGGTTATTTGGTTGGTAATCAGCTAGAAGGGGCAAGATAATTTTCTGATTTGTATTCTTTTGAAAAATCTTTTGCACCAGGTTCACATCTCGCCATTTTCTAAAGCTGGGAAAACAATCATAAATCACAAATTTACAAAGCATGCTTCTTGGTCATGACAATGTAAACTTAATGCCCTCTTTGAGCTTTATATAATGCCCGCCCATGCCAGTGTTGCTACAGATAGGAGTGTAGAGTGCTAGTTACCTTCAAGTCAGAAGAGAAATTCGATACACTTTTGTTGTAGCCTGCTTTCTTGAGATGGAAATTCATCCATTTCAACAAGACCTTTTCAGGGGCTAGTCCCATAAGATCCTCAACATCCTGAAAAACACATGATGCATAATGATTCCATATCCCACCATAAAGTTGAAACCGAACCATACCTACTGAATTTCAATATTATGAATGATTTGTAGTTACATTGTTGTCTTCCAACAATTCCACAAGCTGCGGTGTCTTCCTAAGGTTCAGATCCGCCAACAGTTGGATCTGCAGTAGACAGACTTTCCGTATGAATAAAGTGAACAGATAATATCAGCAAGCAATAAATCTTCTAAATATAAGCTCTACTGGCTGCAAGATAGCTACTGCTGTCTTTGTAAATCCCTCATTTTGCTCATAACAGCTAAAACGAAAATATAATAGGGAAATTGATGTACACCTTTATAATTTGACTAATCAACCCAAGCAGGAGATGAGGCTGCAAAATCAAAACAAATAAAGTAAGTATCCCATTCTCAGTCTAAGTCAACATAATCATCTTGGTGTTGAAAAAGAAGGACTCACTCTCCCATCAACTAGGTCCTGCTCGCCAATATTAACCACAGTGCAGCCAATAGCCTTTGCTGAGTTGAGACACAGAGTATGATTTTCATTCCTTTCCCAGGGGTTGAGTACCCTTTTGGTGTTGATAGCTCGGTCATCTATAGTGCCCGGGACGGCAACATTGATAAGCTTACTGCATCAAGCCATTAATATACATGAAAACCACCGCATGCTATCAGCCTTGAGTATCACCACTACATAGAGTAATATAAAGCAGACCAAGCACAATTACCATAGAAGTACTCCATCTTTTGCAAGATCGAAAAGAGCATTGGTAGCTGGATCAATAGGAAGAAATTGCTTCAAAAATGGATCGTCCCTGAGATAGCTGTTGATATGAGCAACATAAGACGCTTTCTCTGATTCACTAATAGTATGAAGATGGGTGGTTGTGGTGGCCTTAAGGAAAGATGAGGAATTCTTCGGACCACCCAATTTTGCTGCAGCTTGAGATTGCAAATTCAAGTACATCTGCCGATTCCATACAGGTAATCAACTTGTCAATATGTCATTTACCAAGCTTCAAACTCTTGTATAAGTAAGATGGGAGCTTGTAGATTCCCAATCAAAACATTACTGATCAATTCAACGCCTCTCTGACTGTGTGAAACTACAACCGAATACTAAAACCTGTTTCTTTTTTTCTTCATTTAATACAATTACATTTCGTTCATCAAATATGGAAACACAGCATATTGAGATGATACACAGGAGTAGTCAAAATAGCTTACCCGGAGGAAACCTTCAAAATCGATCTCATTATCAACAGAACCCGATTCGGCCAATATTTCCCCAATCTCAGCCTCCTTAAACATCTCTCCGAAAGCTTTCAGTTTCACCATTAAAGGTGGTAAATCTCCAATCGTAACTTTACCATTCCGATTCTTCAGTGAAATAAACTACAGATAAACAAAAGCAAAACAAAAAAAGTCAAGAACAAGAACTTAGTGAACAAATCACTGCAATGCCACAAACCAACATGTTGCACGAACAATATTTACATCCCTTAGTTTTTTCATCATTTACTAAGATAAACATTGTCTACAAGTTGCTATCTAGCATATCATGCATGGTATGGTATGAGAGTTCAACGCATTGATCTATGGTTAGATAGGAATACTAATCGTTTGACACAACTACTAGGCTGTTACCCAAGTATCTGGGAAAGTCCACAAACAAGGAAAACCGTCATTTAACTTCTTCACACAAAATCACCAATAGAGTTCACGTTCAAGTTCAACTGAATCATCCAAACAAATGGAACATGAAGAAGGGACTACAGAAACTTACTTTGGATTTGAGACCACGAAGTTCGACCTGAGTGAACTGGCTTTGAAGCCATTGATCAGAAACAAGAACACCCACAAAACTAGACATCTTCTTGTCAACTAATCACAAAGTCGGGGGAGAAAATGAATCCCCCAACTTCCTTCCTTCCTTCCCAAAAAAATCTCTTTTCTGGAAAAACCCACCAAGAT
>BPLS01000375.1:55563-131748 GCA_019656275.1 Rhododendron kiyosumense | reverse complement strand
TCTCTAACCCAGTAATCTCTCTGTACCTGTTACAGTAAAAAAATATCAAAATCACCAAAATAAAACTCTCTAAGCCCCAATACCCATGTACGTTATGTGCAGATACAAAAAGTTCGTGGTTGATGAAATGTAAGAATATGAACTGAGACCCACAAGAGCAAACGTGAGATTGAAGAAAATTTACTAATACATACCTTTAGAAATCAGATATTCAACAGGTTTGATTGATTTGGTTTAATTTAGAAAAACCCACCAAGAATCTCCAAAAACCCAGTAATCTCTCTATACCTGTTGCAAGATCAAAAAGAAGAAAAGAAAAAAACTCTCTAATAAGCACCAATGCCCATACATGCAAATGCGAAGATAGATAAGAACAGTCACTGGTTAATCCCAATCAAACAGTTAGTGGTTAATGAAAGCTAAGATATGAACGGAGACTCACAGAGATTAGAGAGAATTAACTAGCGCGTACCTTGAGAAATGAGAGATTCAGTGGGTTTTGGTTTCTCTTTCTGTTCAGGGTTTTGAGTGTGGGTCAATTGTGATGGGTGCAAATACAGATGGGATCGAGTTTTTTTGCTTCGCTGAGGGGCAAAGGGAGAGAGAGAGAGAGAGAGAAGATTTGGTTGAGAGAAGATTTGGTTTGGAGTGTGGACACGCAAAATGGGGGAGGCATGGACGCCAGTTAATTTGGGCGCTGGCCGAATTTTGGACTAATGTGATTAGCCTACGCGCTGGTGCATAGAAGATATAATAGACGCGCGCCTTATGTGGTAGTAAGCCTCATCATTTGGCCCGACGGCCCACGGCCCACCCTTAGCCCGCCCGGCCCATCGGGCTTTTATCCAGCCCGAGCCCGAGAAACGGGCGGGCTAGCCCGGCCCGTAACTTGTAATGGGCGGGCTCGGGCCTATGATTTTTTACTCGGCCCGGCCGTAGGCCCGGCCCGTGAGCCCGCCCGGCATACCCGTCCAAAAGCCTGCAAACGGGCCCGCTCATTAGCCCAAAATCCCAAAAAATCCTTTCTTTTTTCCCTTATTTTAGTTTTGCTCAAGGAAATTTAAGCCTGCCCGTTGGCCCGCCCGGCTTTTGGCCCGCCGGCCCGCCAATTGGGCTAGCCCGTGGGCCGGGCTTGGGCTTAATTTATGGTAGGTGGCCCGGCCCGCCCCCCCAAAAAAACCCGGTCGGCCCGGCCCGTGGGCGGGCTTGGGCCGCGACTTGGCGGGTTGGGTCGGCCCGGCCCGTGGGCGGGCTTGGGCCGCGACTTGGCGGGCTGGCCCGGCCCGGCCCGATGATGACCCTTACGTGGTAGACAGCTCATTGGTTGATTTTCCACGTGCGTTGCCACCTCAGCAACTGCAATGCTCTTTCTTTTTGTTCTCAGTGTAAGATCTTCCCTTTTTATTTTTCTTCCCTTTTTTTAGGCGATTATTCGCAGCCCCTTATTTTTTCTTACAGTCTGTTAAAAATTTTCAATTATACTCGACAGTTAGTAATCGAAATTGAGATACATTTTCAGCATCCAATTACCGAAATATAATATTTTTTTCAACAGTTATTTACCGAAAATGCATATTCTGTAATTGTTTACCGAAAGTTGAACATATTTTCGACATGTAATTACCGAAATATAATATTATTTTCAATAGCTATTTATCGAAATGTTATGTATGATTTTCAACAACCATTTACCGAAATATAGTGGGCTGCGGGAGAAAATAGGCGGCTGCGAATAGTCACCCCTTTTTTTAATGTGCCAACATTATGCCCATTAAATAAACCAAATGAGTTTTTAAAAGTTTGCCTTCAAAATTTAACAGGTTTTAAAAATATGTTCAATCTTAATTCATCGATGAGATGAATCGATTACCTTCAAACGAGTCAAAAATTCGAGTTCAAGCTTGCCAAACTCGCAAACTGTTCGGACTATCTACATGCTACAGCCCTACTCATGGCACTAGCACACCCCAATGCATGGACATTAGCGGGAGCACATGAAGGGACTACGTGGCGGCCAGAAGAGAGAAATGGTCGGTTTGGACGGTGAATGTTGGTCCAGGGAACATTTTCTGTATTAGCATAGTGTCGTGCAAATTAATGTTACTACCAATGATGGATCCAGTATTTAATTTTATGGACAGATTATTGTTTCTTAGATAATTACGTTAATCTAATCAACGTTGCTCAATCACGGAACACGAACTATTTAAATCACAATTCTATGAAGAATTTGGTTTTAAGCTAGAGAATTTACTGACTGCCAATTTATCGCTGTTTCTGCTGCTGATACTGTCTTGATACTACCATCAGGAAGAATGGTAGTAGGGTTTGGAATTTTAGGACAGTGAGTTGTCTTCCCTAGGGAATTATGGAATTCCAAATGAGGAAAATCTGCTTCAGTCCAAGCGGAGGATAAGGTAAACATGAAACATCCACTTGGTTAACTGGACGAACCATCATCAAATGGTGGTTGGGGAGACGGAGGAGATTTACAAAAAGTGGAAGGTGACGATGGACATATGGGACATGGGTTATCATCAAAGTCTTCATCATTATCTAAACGAAGACTTTTTTCGAAACAGTCATCACAATCACAGATATCAAAGTAACAATGACCTGTTTCTGGATTTTAAAAATAGTAGATTGAGAGACCATTGGGTTGAAAATATTGAATTGGAAGATCAGGCCATCGACAAACATGTCAATTCTCGAAGGAAAAATGACAGGAAGGGTTGACGATGAGGCAGAGACTTGTACCCCAACTATTCTAAAATGAGAACAAATTTTTAATACAAAAATAAATGTGCGTATATTTTATTTTTTGGGTAAAGAAATCAAATTACATTTCTTTAAGTTGTAAATTAGCATCTTGTCCGTTCAATAAATGAGAATGGAAAAAAAAGTACTTCATGTTTTCCCCCCTTATTGGCACGTGCATCAGTGAATCGGCATGTATAGCTCTTGAAATTTACTCAATTTTCTCACCAAAAAATCTGGAATTTCCACGATAATAACAAATAATTAAAGATTTCAAGAAATGAGATAGTTTCATGCAAAATATAGTATATACTTGTTATGTTTTTCTATTGAACTTAGTTTTCTTTCCAAACAAAATAAACTATATATTTTGTATTTTGTAAAAAAAAATGTAGAATAATGAATAAAAAGATGAAAATTGAGAAAATTTCATGTTGAATAGAGAGTTAAGGAGAGTTTTTTTTTTTTTTTAAGTATTTACATTCTGATATTATATAGTGTACAGTTAATTTTAAGCACCAGTTTTGCTGATGTGTGATGCAATAGCACATGGAATGTAGATATTTTTTGAGTTATTTTGTTCAGGCCCACTAAGAGCACCTTCCAAGTGAAAGCCCAAATGGGCTCACTGTGGGCTCAATTTACAAAGGTTCAAATTATGATGCGGAAGCCCATTTGAAAAGTCCACTTAGGAAAAACTCCAGCTTAGTAGTGGCCCAAATCGTTCAATCGCATCGCAACTGACCCGCCCGTATTCTCAAAGCCGTTATCTCGGGCGGTTTTGCATGTTTATCCAAACTGGTGGGTGTAGTTTGAGAGAGAAAGAGAGAGTGTAAGGGTGAGGGGCACAAAAGTCATGAAACAATATACCCGAGCCTATCTAGGTTCGAAAAAATATTTGAGGATTGGTTTCAAACCGAGGCTAAAAAATGGGGGCGGCCTCTAATTTTCAAAAAAAAAAAAAGGGCAACCGGATCAAAATGGGTTGCATGATGGGTGAGCTTCAACCCATCATGCAACCCAAACTTGATGGATATTTGGTGGGAAACAAAAACATGAGAGAGTTTTAAAAGAATAGAAGAAAACAAGGAAAACAAACACCAAGTTGTGGATGTCTCGAGTGGCATAGACAAAAATCTTGCTCAGCGAGGGCACTATTAAAATATTGTCTTAGAATTTTTTATCTTTTATTTATACTCAACAAAATTAAAAAAGGCTTGAAAAATAAAATTTGCCTGAATATACGGTATGTATAGATTGTTGTTTTTTGTGTAAGACTATTAAGTTAAGAGAACCTTTTTAAAAAGTTGACAAAAATATCAGGGGATGTAAATGACATAAAATGAAAAATGTGTAATTTTTGGGATACAATAGTATAACTTTAATGATTTAGGGGTAAAATTAAAATTATTGAAAAATGCAGTGGGGCCCACTAATTATACACTGCTTCCATCACTGTTTCCCTTTACAACCCCTATGACCCATTCGATGGGTGAGTCTCAATCCCTCGTTGTTTTATTTACCTCTAAGGATGATTTGAAGATAAATAAAAATATATTTTGAAAATTTGAGGATGAAACAGAAAATGTTTAGAAAATGTTATTTTTTTTCTTTCTCCCATAGCACTATAACAGTTAATAAAATTAGAAAATATTTAAGTGTAAATTAATTGACTTGATGGACTACCTTGGGGAAAAAACATGACAAAGCTTTAAAAAACAAATAGAAGAAAATGGCCCACAAATGGTACTTTGTCTTCCATATGACATACTAAAGGACATATATCCCTATCCACACCTACACGACATGTTTGGCGGTTGGAGAAGAGAGGGGATAAGGACCTTCGGGACAAACTAATTCGAGCCACTATTATTCAATGCTTGTTCCCCATTTGCTTCTAGACTGCTTATGTGGCAAATAAGGCTCCATTTGATAACTATATTAGATCTTAGATTGGATTACCAATCTCATGGGACTAATAATAATGTGTTTGGTAACAAAAAATGAGTTGGGATTAGTAGTCCGTAGAACTAGGAAGCCGGAGATTAGGGAGTATTAGCAAAACCCGGGGGACTTGGTATTCATAGTCCGAACCCAACCCCTTCTCATTACCAATTTCTTCTATCAATCCAATCCCATCTCAAACAAATATGATATTAATAATCCCATCATCTAATCCCATCCCAAAAACCATATTCATTATCAATCCCTTCTCATTATCAATCCTATTTTCTTACGAATTCCAATCCTAATCTCATCTCCTTACAAATCTCACCCATCTATCACTGTTATCAAACGGGGCCTAAGGTCACCCTAACCCCATCTTAGCTTATCTGGGTGAACATATTAATCTGATATGCCTCTTAAATATTTCCAGACAGTTTTTGTTTTATCATTACGAATATTTTTGTATATAATGAAATATAAGTAAATTGTCAAATTATTTCTTTATCCTTCAATTCAACTACCAATAAAAAATTCATTCTCAGTTATCACTCTTAACTAACAAAATTCTCCATTATATTTATCAACCTCTCGTCGCAGAATCCTAATCTTGTTTTTTTTTGAACCGCAAAATTCTAATCTTGTTCGTTTGGAGATTTTGAGGAAATTTTTTGAAAATAATAAGTAAAAAGATAGATAGAAAAAGTTTACTGAAGGCCGTGCCTAATAAATTTGAGGGGCTTTAGGGCTGTTAATGATTAAAAAAAAACCCTCAGAGGGCTGTTCTGTCATTTCGTTGTTTCCATAAAGAGTGAGGAGAGAGCGAAACCTGGGATACCGCGAAACAAAGGAGGGAGAGAGAGAGAGAGAGAGAGAGAGAGAGAGAGAGAGAGAGAGAGAGAGAGGAGAGGAGAGAGAGAGATCTGGCGAGTCGGTTAATTTCCGTTAAGTAGTAGATGAACAATGAGTGAGAGAGGGGCAGCAACAACAATGGTGTCCGACCAGGCCATTGCCGAGTCCTTAGAGTCTCTCCTCCGCGAAACAAACCCTAGAACCACCCTAACCTCATTCAACAGCGTCGTCCAGCACCTCGAGTCCAAGCTAGGCTTAGATCTCACCCACAAGCTCGACTTCATCCGCAACCACATCCATCTCCTCTTCAACCCTAACCCCAACCCCAACCCCAACCCCAACCCTCCGCCGTCGCACCACCACCACCACCACCAAAACCCTAATTTCCACGCCGCTCCGTCCCAAAACCCTAATTTCCACGGTGGGTTCCGGCCGCCGCAACTGCAACCGCCGCTGCCAGAGGCGAAGCCGGAACCCAATTTCCACGGCGAGCTAGGTTTCCGACCGCCGCTCGTGGTGGCGAAGACGGAACCCTGTGTTTCTGACGTCACTACCTCGGGTTCTGCTACCACCGCTGCCGACCCGGCTGAAAGCCCCAAAGAGAGGTATGTGCTTTTTTCCTGACCTTTCTTTTGGTTGGTGAGAAATTGAGGGTATAATCAAGGTGCCATTTTTTGTTGTTTTTTCTCTAAGTCACATAATGTGCTCGCGTGAAAGCTTTATCCAAAACACCCTAACTACTCAAATTTGCTAGAACGAGCATTGAGAGAGCGAGAAATGAAAACGAGAGCGGAGAGTCCTAGTTAAGGATTATGTGACTAAGGTTTCCTAAATAGCCAATGCAGGTTACCATTGCCCTTAGTTTGCTTGAATTCACTAGCTTCGTGATTAGGCAGGTCTATTGTTTTGTACATTGAGGTTTATCATTGTATGAAAATTGTGATTTTGGAGGTAAGTATGTGACAATGCGTGTATAACATGGTTATGGGGTTTGTTCCGCACAAAAACAAGGTGCATGTGGATGACATTGACAGGAGCAGCGGTAGAACCAGCTTTAGAGTAGTTCTTGGTTGGATACAAACTACTACTACTACAACAGATTACGCTAGCCCAACAGATTACGATGCCTTTATGGTGGCGGTGACCCAACTGGGATAATCAAGACCTGATCAAACAGGTTTTGGCTGGCATTTTGGGCCGACGCTGGGAACGTGTAGATGTGAAGCAGTTGCACAATGCCAGCAAACTCTCTTGCACTGACTTTCCCCATCCTATATCGAATGAGGGTCAGTTAAGACCCAGTTGCGAGCCCGTTTTAGGGCGTGATCTGCTAACTCGCTAGCCACCAAAGAGTACGGATTGGAGGGGTTTTACCTTAAGCAAATCTGGTTTTTGGGATAAGAAGGTAATTTCTTTAGAAGTTTCAATGAAAAGAGTAAGGATTGGAGATGGAAAGAGGTGACAAAAAGTTTTAACTTGTTTAGTTAAATAAGCTGTCAAATATATCTTTTTGTGAAGTCAATGTCCAGAACAATGTTTTGAAAACTGGACCGGTGAGTGAACTGGAAAAGGGACCGGGTGGATGGGTCACCCATTCAACCGCAGTCGAAGTGGAGTTGAACCGTGACGTTATATTTGTATTAATTATATATATTAATAGTAGTAAAATTAACTAAAAATGAAATATAAAACATTTATGTATATGAAAATTTTGAAACGAGAGAGGAGAAATGAACGCTTGTTCAAACAAGCTGCATTTTCCAATTTTACTCAATCCCACATCGGAAGTGAGTTAAACATGAAGGAAGCCCCAGTGTTTCTAAAGCCTTAACAATGGATTGAGAAGATCGATACGTGGGTGAATGGCTGATTTTCAACCTTTCCATGGGTCCCATGTACTGCTGGCCTGCATTTGATAGACCTGGTGTGAAGGGAAGCATTAAGTGTTCTGCCAATAAGTTCCAATTTTGATGCCTTCCTATTCGGTAAACCCGCGCATGGTTCCAACGGTTTGGCGGTTCAATTGTCCAAACTGAGCAGTTTTCATAAAATAGGCCGGTTCTGAAATTTTACCAGTTTTGAGGTTGGTCTGGACAGGTGCATAGGCCGGTCGGTGGTCTAACCGGTCGGACCGGTCGGTGGTCTAACCGGTCGGACCGGTCCGGTTTTTAAAACATTGGTCCAGAATACCTTTGTCCCTTATGCAAGTAATGCAACTTAAGTTCTAGAGAGCATAAGGTGGTTTGTCTGTGCAGAATTTAGCAGCTCTAAACAATAAAGAAAGCAACAAATTATAGCTTAATTTTCTTGTGTATTTTGTCATAAAAGTTGAAAAGGCCAATGCTTTGTTTGGTTAGTGTTTTGAAAAAAAATTTGAAAAATTGTAGGAGTAATAAATAAGTGGAGAGAGATAGAGAGAGAAATGTTAGAAGTAGGGGGAATCTAGGGAGAATTTAGGGGAAATTTTTAGAAAAATTCTTTTTGAAAGGGAAGGGAACAAGGCACAAATAACTGATTCTTCTGAACGGGCACCCGATTAGTCAACTTTTTCTTTTACCGAATAAGATGGCTCATACCCCATAAGTGCTAGCTGCTGACTGACAAGCTCTTAGGATGTAAGTTTTTCTCTCCATGGAAATTTATATCTGACCTTTCCTTGGAGTTGGGTCTGTATTGATTATTGCAGTCAGAAGTTTCCCTTGCTCAATTGATGCATATCAATCAATTTTCCCTATGTGAATTTTGAACATGTAAACTCGTTCACCCATTTGTCTGTTCATCTCATGGCGGCACTATACATTCATTGAACCCCTGGCCTGCGTAGCCTTTACCCCTTTTGGTGCCTTTTCCTTTCCCAAGCTTCATCGATTGTCTACCATATGCCCCAACTTTGTCTCCAATGTGTATTTTGTAGTTCCAGAGGTTTATCTATTGCACAAATTTGTACCTCCTTAGGTCTCAAGTATGTCAAACACCATCCTCCCTGAACTTGCCCCCAATCATGCAGCCCTCTCATTAGGAACCAATGGTTTCAACTCATATTCTAAGTTGAGTTAGTATTCCCTTGGTGGTGCTTTTATCAAAAGGGTTTCTCTATTTCATCCACACAAATTTCACCCGTTTCTGACCCGTGTCCCTCGTACCCTTTAACTTTGCATGTTCAGCCAGCAGCTTTGCAAAATCTCTCTGTGAGATTCTGGTAGTGGAACATGTCATTTGATTCTTGGCCTGTTTTGATTGTGTTTTATTATCTATTCGCAGTTCTCAAACTGGGAGAAAGAGAAGAGGTGGCCCAGGGGGGCTAAACAAAGTTTGCGGGGTTACCCCTGAACTTCAGGCCATTGTCGGGCATCCGGAACTGCCTAGGACTGAGGTTCAAACTCGTGGATAAGCTCCTAATTTGTCGATATGGTTTTTAAACAAAGTTAGCTTTAATTTTGCTTTCTGTTTGGTTCAGATTGTGAAGCAGTTGTGGGCTTACATAAGGAAACACAATCTTCAAGATCCAGGCAACAAAAGGAAGATAATTTGCAACGACGAGCTGCGTTTGGTCTTTGAGACAGATTGCACGGACATGTTCAAGATGAATAAGTTGCTATCTAAACATATTATTCCCCTTGAGCCTACAAGTATGTATACGCAGCCTGGTGTTTTATTAATTAAAGATTTTTATGTTTCTGTTTCTTTATTTTCTCCATTCCAGTGACATTGATTGCATTGTTTTGATGCTCTCAGAACCGCCTAAGAAACCAAAAATGGTAGTAGAACCAGGGACAAAAAGTTCTGAATCTGGTGGTCCTGTCGTGATGATATCTGAAGCACTTGCAAACTTTTTTGGTATTGTTGGAAGGGAAATGTTGCATTCTGAGGTTTTAAGACGTGTTTGGGAGTACGTAACAGTCAATCACCTCGAGGTGGGTGCCTCAGTCAATGTTTTGCTTGTCGTTGATCTTCATGTGGTAGTTTATTATCTACAATAACTTGGTTCTGAGAAGTATGTTTGTGGCAGGTCCAGGGTCCAGTAAGGTTTACTTTTATTCTGAGAAAAACTGTTTTGTTTTCCATCCTTATGCCTGCTAGAATTTTAAAATGTAGTTGAGAAATTTTTGATAATCTTGCATTTCTGTAAGTTTTGGTTATAGAAATAGTTGACTCACAAATACGGGCTTCTTAAGGGTCTAGACTTGTGGTTTTTCATATAGGTTCATGTATACATGTTGTGGTTATGCCTATGTTATCGTGATATAGTTAAACATACTAATGGCTTATGGTAAATATTTGCCAAACAATCCTCTTATAACTGAAGCCACAAGTTACTATTCTTATTTTCTGTGAATTTACCCTTTGGGGGATATCTTATTCTTTTGCTTGTTTCCATCTCTTATGATATTCCCATGGAACTAGTGGTGAGTTTGTAATGTTTTGTTTTCTTATCTTTCAATATTTGTGTTGCCAGAGTTTGATGAGATTATAACGAATAGTCTTGCCATGTAAACTGCATCAACCTTTTTTTCTTCCCTTCACTCCAGGATCCAGTGAATCCCATGGTGATTCAATGTGATACGAAGCTGCAAGAGCTTTTTGGGTGTCCAAGCATTTCTGCATTGGGGATACCTGAAATGTTGGCACGTCATCATCTATTTAAGAGATCGTGATATCTGATCGTGTTGACTAGTATGTGTACTACGCATTTCCATTGCTTATTGCATGAATTTTTTGCAGCTCAGTCCTTTGTTTGTAAGCCTTTCTTTGTTGGTATTATGTTTTTTCCCCTCTTCCTTTTGCTAACTTCTGCTTAATGTGCAAAATTTTGAGTCGTTGAAGCTACTGTGTAGTGAAGGGCACATGGGTATTCAATTGTTCTAATTGTTTGTATTGTACTTCAAATTCAAGCAAGCGAAAACAAGTCAATACATAGTAATAGCCTGCAAACTTATGTGACCCGTGATCCGTCCCATTTGTGACCTTATTAGAAAGAACGTCTGTTGTGGGCTTTATAGGGTAGGGTAGTTTCACTTGAAAGACAGAATAACTCTGAGAATTGGAACATAACAATTGTAGGCATTATGTGCATGTCTTCGTTGTGCGAATTGTGATTAAATCTGATATGCTTTTAAAATTGAAAGTACTTTGTAAATTGTTTGCTATAGTGATTATATTCAGAAGTAGTTATCTACAATTATTCTTGGAATTGCTATAGTGATTACTACTAATATTCTTGTTTTTCCAGCTTTACTAATCGCATCCAAACGATCCTTTCTATTAATTGAACTCATGTTTCTGTGCAGGTTCATGTTAGTCTAACCTGCTGCGTTCGAAGTCTGCTGACATAGTGACAAATACTTGTCGCTACCTCGAAAGGTTTATTTGGCTCTGCTTTGGTTGTTTGTATGTAATGTTCTTCTGTTAGCTAGGTAAGTTGCGAGTACAATGGGCTTAAGGTGAATTATGTATGTGTCACCGCTGTCCTATGGTTGTGATTTTCTTATTGACATAATTAGGCTTACGTCTTCTGTTGGAATCTCTCTAACATATGTAAATTGCCGGCAATAGGAAAACAGGAATTAGTGTAAAGGATGACATGAACCCTTTTCTGCTATCTTGTAAGACACTATTAACTTTAAGATCTTCAGCTTCTTAGTTGTTCATGCACTGTTAGCTGCTTGATTGTGCGCTTTTGTTTTCTGCTTCAAATTGTGGCTGTGAATGGACTCCGATGGTTGCTGTGTGGAATTTTGTATTGGGAAAAAAAAGTTGTGTAAATATTGCCAAAGGTTAGGTCTGTCTCCAATCATCCCCCGCCCATACCCCCAATGATTGGGGACTAGATGGGTTATGTTATGTTGTTGTTGTAGTGGAAATTAGTTTAAATTCAGATTATGACCAGACCAACAGTGAGGGTATATACCTCATGTCTCCACACCCCCCCCCCCCCTCCCAAAATTCTGAGCCCTAATGTTTGATTAGATCTGAGCCCTGGGGACTTGTGACTTCATGGTTGACTTGCACTATTGCCAAATTTTGTTTCGGTATGCTTTTGCAGTATGTGTTGTTAAGAGCGAGAGGCTCATGTCTTCATGTTAGTCGCTTTCTAGGATGTGTTTTCCCGCGTTGGGTTGCTTGGTTAGGCTCGGATCTATGTATTTGATGATTTGTAATTTGCCGTTGGACGGCTCTGAATGAAACATATGCTGAAGATAACAAAATGATGAAAATGACCTCTAACAGAATTTGTTTCTAATCACATGTTGGGTCTGGTCAATCAAAAAGGATCATATGTAAATTCCACTTTCATGTGAGCATTCTGCCTTTTCCCAGATTCCAGGGCAATTGTTGCAAGCTTATTATTATGCACCTGAGTTTTCACTTGATTTGACCAGTTTCGCGTGACCACTTGAACTACTTTTCCTCAAATTCAAGGGCAAGTGTTGCAAGCTTGCAATTATGCACCAGAGTTGGCAATACAATGATGGTTACAAGTTTCGACTTTAGTGCCGGTCTACTTTCTTCCTGGCAATTATATCACGCAATCCTCTTCTCGCCCATTTGTTCCACCGTATATTAGCATCAGACGATTCAGATGACCCTCAATGGTCATTCTTTCACAATACATCACATTTCATTCAAAGGATAAGTACTTATCTTAGTGGAACACAAATATTTGAAATACATAATATCATGGGAGTGTGGAATTGTTAAGCAATCACTATAAGTTTGGGGAGATCGTATATGCATTTGTTAGTCCCGTCAAACAAATCAGGCTTGATTATATGTCTAACTTGCAACTTCCGGGCTTGGGGAGTTGGGGAACACCATATAACCAGAGCTGCTGAGAATGAACACAAATGATGGGAATAGTTCCCCAGTCAATTCCTTTGGACCGGAAATTCTGTGTACCTTTGTGTGTTTTTGGCCACTGGATCATGTAAAAATTTTGAGAAATTAAATTCCAACTTGATCCAAAAGCTGAAAATGCCCGGGAACAGAGGTATAGAGGAATATGAATACCGAGGATTTGAACTCGGAATAGTTTAGCCTCAGCCCACACTCCACCGCTTCCATCTATCTGACTATCTATCTATGCTATAATGCATGAGTTGGGATTTACTGTTCCTCAAAGGACCAAATTTTAGCCCTTGTTCATTTTGTCCTTGGTTTAATAGATTTTTGCCATAGCTGCTTTGTCATTCCATGATTTCTTTCAGAAAATAAGCAAAGGATATGTACATCATAACAATTGTGATTTCTTTTAACTAAGTCAATACCCTCTACTACTTTGCATCTTATAATAGATGATCTCTCGCTGTTGTATGAATTAAACTATCCCTCTTTTCTCCAAAAAAAAAAATGATGTTGTTTCAATTACGTCGGATGAAAATAATTGCCGCGTTGTTTAATAGCAGACAAAATTTGTACGTTGTTTAATTGCATATTTGCTGGCCTTGCCCACGGACCGGTTGCTAGTACTCTCTAAAGTGTTGAAACCCGCACGCTAAAAAAAGAAAAGCTTGGTCGGAGATACACTAGATCAGCTAGGCAGTTGCATTATATTGC
The DNA here is from genome assembly GCA_019656275.1 of Rhododendron kiyosumense. Lineage (NCBI taxonomy): Eukaryota > Viridiplantae > Streptophyta > Magnoliopsida > Ericales > Ericaceae > Rhododendron > Rhododendron kiyosumense. The sequence goes on along the minus strand of BPLS01000375.1, from coordinate 118,641 downwards.
ATTGTCATCCTCCATCAAAATACACTAAAGCAGCAAGCATATAGAGCACAAGACAAAAGGTTATAATCGTCCTTCATGTTCAAAAAATGACCAACTAAAACTACTAAGGGCATTGTAGTCCATCTTTTTGTTCTCTACACATTTGCCTTTCGATATCCGACTTCTGTGCTGATAAAATTTACACAGCAAAAAGATAGAGGAGTAAGCGACCAGTGTGGCTACCTTTCATGAGCGTGATTATAGGAACTCCAAATCTCTTTAACTATAAAATTATCTGACAAATTAGCTGTGGTTTTTTTCCACTGGCTCAAATTTGACAATACCAGAGAGCATTTCTTAATTTCACAGAATCACAATAGAAGACTAGGTCATGGTAGACCCATAACCTTTTTTGTTTTTAATGAGAGATAATTCTTGAGCGGCATCCCTGCAAAGCTGTGCCAAGCAGCCGATCCGGTCGTTCATCTCGTCACAGACGGCTCGGCCGATAGAATCTAAGCGAATACAAATCTGAGTTGTCGATTGCTCGATAAATATCCGAGCCGTCGATTGTCGAGATAAACGACCGGATCGACCGTTGTTTTGTTCATCGAAATGACATCATCATAGCTCATTGTCTGAATTGTTCAAGCTGGGTTTTTATCAGCATTTTTCTCAGACATACCAGAACGAACCAAAATGTCTTTTTCCTCTTTAATAATTAATTCACATGCAGGCAGCAGGGACCCCAGACGCGGCTTTGAGTGCGCTCCCCACCATGTTCCAAATTCCATCCCCACCCCCAACTGTCTCCACTATACTCTAAACGTAAGCGTCTGCTGAGGCCTTTGTACTGTAGTTTGTAGCAATGTTTTGAAAATCGGATCGGTGAGTGAACCGGAAACGAGATTGCGTGGATGTGTCACCGGTTCAACTGCCGGCTCAATTGGGTTGTCATTATACGTAGTAATTACAATTTTACAAGACTAAATATCGATAATAAAAACTTTTTCAGCTGGGCATTTAATAAATATAAAAATATATAGTACATAAGTAGACCGGTCCGGATCATCAAACCCTGTCTGGCGTGACGGTTCAACTGTGCTGGGTTTGAGTTTTTATGAACAGGTCAATGATTCAAGCAGTTGAATGAACTGTCCGGTCCGATCAGCTTTTAAAATATTTGTTTGTAGTCAGAGTGACATTACTCTAATCTCTCCATTTCAAGATTATTACGGGTTCGAGCCTCACATGAGCTTGATCGAGGGAATTTTTCATTCCATTCCTCTAAATATCCGTTACGGTGTTCGTTTTGAGATTTTGGATTTGGATTTATAGCTAATGACTAATGAATGTAGAGAGAAATAGAGTAATAATTAAAAATATAGGTAAAGATGCGAGAGATAGAAAAATGAGAGTAATAATTTAAGAGAAATATGATAATAATTAAAATTCAAAATCCAAAACCCAAAACGAACGGGATCGCGCCTGCATAGTAGTACCTCATAAAAATTTTAAAATTGCTCCAAATATGCCAGCAGGATATACCCAGGGGATCAAGATTCTCCGTTGTGGAAACACAAAAAATCTCGTTACGTAGGCATTAAAGTTGTTCTCAACGTTAAACCACTCTTGTGATCACTTCACGTTACACGTAAGCGTGTGGAATAATTGTGGGAAACTTCACTTACGCGTAATTACGCGTGTCGAATAATTGTGGGAAACTAATTTACTTACGCGTAAGCGTGTGGAATAACTTCACCTGACGCGTAACCGTGTGGAATAATTGTGGAAAGAGCTGCAAAAATAAGCCTAAAACGTGTGCAATTAAGTTGACTCGAGACACTGTACGGTATTTTTTGTATAAAAAAAGAGGTCAATTTAGTTTAGATGCTGTGACATATGACAGTAATATTATTTGACCAATTAATATTAAGGTTTGAGTTTTCAAGTCGCGATAATACAGTATTTTCTTTCTTAGATGAAGAAGCTATTTAGGGTTTTTATTTTTATTTTTATTATCTTAACTTTGATGAGACGAGAGCTTCATACACTTGTTATATCCTGATCTTGGGACACGATGTCGGGAAAATGACGGCCAATAATGTGTTTTGATAATTAATATTCGCTAAAGACATTTTCAGCATTAACAAATGTTCTTAGCTTGTCCTTGACGGGTATTAATTATCAAAACATATCATAAGCCGTCATTTTTCCCATGATGTCCCCGACCCAAATCGGGACGATCTTCTCGTCACCAATGAGTAATAATTAGGCAAGCAATAATGCTACATAATAGGGATTTAGGAACGGAGAGGAAGAGTGAGCTACACTTGCTGAGCGACACAACACATAAGCGGAATGTGGTAGAGAGGTGTGTCTGTAGCAGTATTTGTAAGCCAGTGAGAGAGCCTTTTCATTTTTTGCCAACACAAAAGAATATGTGGTGATAATCAAACCACATGATGTGCCTACTGGCTAGGGAGAAGCTCAGCTCCATATCCATCTCTGATCCCAAATATTAATTCAAACCGATAACTTTGTAGAAATTTAATAAAAAATCTTTAGGCACGCCAACAAATCATGTACAGCACTCTCCTCCGTATGATGTTGTCAATTTCAAGAAGGAGCCTCTCAATACAAATAGTATTCCTTGGGAGTAGCTCTTTTTTTTCCGAACTTTATATATCAGCAGGGGTAGCGGAGTGTTAGTATATATGTTAGTCAACGAGAGATACGAGAGATTCAAAGGCTGTCTATAGCCCTAAACCTCAAACCCGCCCCTCGTGGAGCTCAAACTCTGACCTCTACTGAGAGGAAATATTGAGACAACTCGAATTCCAACATTCACTGGAGAAATGAGACAACCAACTGAGCTAGCTTGGTTTTTCTGGGGAGTAGCTTCTTGGGAAGTACCACAATGTAAAACCTCACCCCTGTGGTTTGGCATTTTCATGGTTTGACTTGAAATCTTTTCTGTTTCTAACCTTTTATTTTTTTATAAATAAAATAGACAGGGGCAACTGCCAAGAAATACTATGAGAATTAATTTATGATAATGTAAGTAAGTGCATGTATTTAAAGTTTGGGGTGCCCTTAATCTATTGGGCTATGTGCTGATCAGTGAACAAGGCAATGTAGTGGCACATGCACTGAATAATATTTTTATTCATACTTGTTGTACTTAGCGTAATTGTAGCATTGATTAGCAGTAACACCACATGTTTGTCCCATTTGATATCGAATTAACTGCCCATTAAACAAAGCAAAAGATACATACATACATACATATATGCTTAATTGGTTTTTGTGTTTATCGTTCCAAAATCTAAATTTTAGTCAAATAATAAAATAACCACAAGCTCTGATTTTGAACAATAAACTTTTCTGACAGAAGATGAAAATTGGAGAAATCCCATTCTAATTAACTCCGTTATTACTGAAAAGGGCATTAGAAAATAGTGCCAGGAGCCAAGGAGTTAATTAGGACAATTACTATTTGATGTTGAATATAGAGTAAAAGACTAGGGTATTTAATCCCCTACAGAGCCTTCTTGTTATTTCGCAATCTATGTTTACGCGTTTTTTTATCTTCTCTTGTTTTCTTATCTTCTCTTATAGGGAGAGAGAGAGAGAGAGAGAGAGAGAGAGTATTGCTTGGTCGGTCCGTTACAATTGAGAGAGAGAGAGTATTGCTTGGTCGGTACGTTACAATTGTAGGTAGTGTCACCTTTGTACTGTATTATGATAAGCGACTGATTTTTTATAAGCAATTGTTTGGTGCTGATTTTTTTTGGCCTGATTTTGGATTCTGACTTTTGATTCTGCATTTTTTGAGTGTGGTCTATATTCTGAGATAGATTCTGTCAAAATCACTTCTCAAAACAGGCACAATCCCAACATTACCTCGGGAGCTACTTTTGAATTTTGATTTTGGATTGTAAACTTTTGAATTTTTCACCTATTTCCAATCCTACCCTTCATTTACTTTTTTTTTTTTTTAATAAACTTACTTAATCAATCCTTCACCTTTTCAGCGTTTTATTTACCCTTTCATTAGCAATAACCCCACCTTTCCAACCCCGCCCGCGTGCGCACTCTTGTCTCTGCCTTCTCTCACACTTGCTACAAGACGCCGGTGATACCACTGAAAAAAGCCTCTGATCTTCTTCATTTGGGGTGCCAAGAGGAAACAAAATCGAGACTCCATTTGTGGTGCCAACACATGATTTTCTTCAACGGCCTATTTTAGAGAGATGATGGAGGTAACAAGTGGATAGAATGGAGGTTTTTTTTTGTGTGTGTATTGTGGAGGTAGGTAACACACAGAGAGAATGTTTTGGGAGTGTCTTTAGATGTGAGTCTTCAAAATGAAAACAATAATTCTACCACTGTCCATAGGAGGAATAATCAGGCATAGAGGCAAAAGACATACCCATCCATCACTGTCTATACCCAAATCCGGTTTGCTCCAGCTTAATTGCCATATATACTTCTTGAATTGGCCATACTTCTTGAACAAATCAAGTCTGTTTCCCAAAAAAAAGTACACCCTTCTTAAAGAAAGTAAAGAGGTTGTGAATACTGGACAGAAATCATAGGCCATGGAAAGCTTATTTGGTGCTCTTGGGGCAGCGTCACGCGGCGTCCCAACACCCTTATCCACCACACATTTTTATGGGACTGATCAGTAATAAGTGTATGGATATGATCCTACGAAAATGTAAGGTCAATAAGGTTGTTGGTCCTTAGAGCACCACGTGACGGTATCCCAAGACCATCGAATAATTACTTCAAAGGCTAGGTAAAAGTCACACGTTTAAGCGCCATCTATTTTCGGAGCTAGTTGATTTGGCTTTGAAACTTGGGCCAAAGTCATTCTCCAAAAAATTATACTCAGGACTTTCCAATTAGAGCTCATAATCTGCTTGTCACCGGGCTGCTAAACAACGGAAATGGAGGCCAAGGGGTTTACTGGGAAAAGTTTCAGGAGTTGGAAATGCAATTTTAATTGGGAAAGTAGGGAATCTGATTTGATTTCTCATCCACTTTCACTTTCATTTAACCAAAAAAAAAAGTGGGGGACCTTTTTTGGTTATATCTTGGTCCAGGTTCCTTTTTAGTTTCTGAACAACCCCTATTATTGAAAAGTTGCAAAACCCATCATTTTCACGGAGCCGGGAATCCAGTAAGGTGCTTCCTGTAGAGCAGATTCGGACCGTCTATCTCGACAATCAATAGTTCAAATATATATATGTTTGTTAACTTTGACTACCTATTAATTGAAACCAATCCCGAACTGGTTTGATTTGAGAAAATCATGTTCAAAACTCGTTTGGCTTGGTTTTTTAATACATTATTATTAGCTTATCAACCCAGCTCAACAGAATTGACAAGTTTTAGTACGACGAGTGGATGTCACGAAACAAATCAAACTATGAGCAATTCTATTGATTTCTTGTCTTATAATTCTAAGTTTTTTTTTTTAATTTTAAATCAGCAAAGAAAGATCGAGATATAATATTAAAACTCGATAAGACCACATCGAAGTAGCGGGAAAGCTAGGCAAATTAAAAAGAGACAACTCACAAAGTTGGCAGTCATAATAAAAGCCAAACATAACCCTCAGCTATGTTGATGATCTTCTGAGAACATCACAAATATAAATAATATAGTCAAATTTTTATGAATAAACCTAGTTAATTATACATGGTCATGATTTTGTGAGAACATGATCACAAATGTCACAATCAAATAAAGCTGGATTAAATTGGCATTGCTTCATGGACAGCTAATTCTACAACTGTTTTAAAGGTCAAATTAATTAACTACTAAAACAAGTCTCTCTTTTCACATTTATTAAAGCCTTTGTACAGCAGGCTTTCGGAAACTTCCCACAACAATTTGGAAGAAAAAGAAAGACAGGAGGTTCTGTTTCAAACTTAAATTGTTTGACATTTGTGGTCTCGAAAAAGACTTTCCAGAAGTCCAACATTTTTTTTTAATTTGAAATTTGGGTTGTTGATATTCTGCTTATTTCTCTTGCAGGTATGGGATGAACATTCTGCTCATTTCCGGTGGGAATGGCCTGCTTTTGACCAGACTGGAAAGAGTATTAGTCGAGATATGTATAAGTTGACTCGAACACCCTTGATCGTCAAAAAAAAAATAATTTTGTTGAAGAGATTATACATTTTACAAAGGTAAAAGGTTTCTCTTGCAGGTATATATGGGTGAGCATTACACAGATTTAATTTGTTCATTTTGCTTATTCCTAGCGTAAATGGCATGTCTTTGACCGGACCAGAAAGAGAATTAGTTGAGATGTGTAACTCGGATGCCCCTGACCGTCGGATAAAGAAATTTGTTTAAGATATTTCACACGAAGATCAAAGTTTGGCTTAGTGGTCAATGCCTGAAATTTAGGGGTTTTGCTTCCTTCTAAGACATCTGATTCGAAATCTCTCAGGTGCTGTCAATTTATCTGGACCCAATCCATACAAAACTTTGTGCTCTGAATTTGATTGGAACCCTTACAGCTGGGTGACTAGATTAGTCCTTCAGAATTATCAAAGCGTGCGTAAATTAACTCGAACATCTGTGAGAGAGACGGATCAAAAAAAAAAAAATCTGTGAGAGAGAGAGAGAGAGAGAGAGAATGTTCACAAATCCTTCGTACTCAAACCCTACCCATAACTGAGCAGACATACATGACCTACCTGAGCTGGTTCACACACTTGTCAAAACATGTCCTAATGGGTTCTAGTAATTTCTAAAACTCAATATTGCTACTTCATACTCCGCGTTTCCACGTTCTTCGGTTGGTTAGGTTGTTGAGCTAAATAAGTCACTTCACTTATTTTTTTGTCCTTATTTAAAAAAAATTCGCATTGGAGATTATTGTTTCTTCATGACAAGAGAAATTTAAAAACTAAAAAATTATGATCGAAATCCATTTTTTTTGAATAAAGAAGAAAAAATTGGCTTATTTTTGTCTTTATTCAAAAAAATTAGGTTTCGATCGTAATTTTTTTACTTTTTAGATTCTTCTCGTCATGATGAAGCAACAATCTCCAAAAAATTGACAAAAAACTAATTAATGCGAAAAAAATTTGAATAAGGGAAAAAAAACAAGCCGCTTGGCTTATTTAGCCAAACAACTTCGATCTTAGTAGTCAATGACGCAACATCTGCTGACCCATACAAATTTTTTAGTATGTACTTATGGGCTTCCGTCGTTTTGTTAAGAAAAATAAGTCTACTTATTTTTTTGAATTAATGCGATGTATTATAATAAAATGATTTGTCTCGTAAAATAGAAAATAAATACTTATAAAAAAAAACCTCAGCGAAATGGGACCTTAGGCCTTATTTCCACTATCCCTTTTCTCTACAATTTATTGCTTTTAGTTAAGTTAATTGCTTTACAAAATTAAAACACCCAACACATTTTCTTCCTCCACGGCCCAAAGCAGTAAAAAAAGTTGTCCGCATATATATAGTTTAGTAAAAATAACTTGACTACAAAATTGTAATAAGAAGTTGTCTATAATTTCCAACGTAGCGGACACGCCACCCTATTTTCCCAAACGCTCTTATATAATTTCAAACATGTTGCATACACGTTATTGAATATTATATAATCTGCATAATTGTCTCGGTTTCCGAGAAGTTGAGTCACAATTTGAAAATACTAAATATGAATTAAAAAATTAAGAGTTGTGACTAGTAATTAATAAAGTCGTTATTCTTTGCTTTTTTAAAAATATAATTTTCATACGAACGACGTACAATATAGTAGTATGAGTGATTTGTCACATCAACATATGGGCTCCATCATTTTTGATGATCGAAAGCGTTTACTTTACAAAGCACATCGAAATACAGAATCTGTCTCGCCGTTAAAAAAGAAATAACACTAAACCTGTCAAAAATCATAGTTTATTCAATATCGATAAACGTATAATCAGAACACATAATCTTTGATGTGGGTAAGTTATAAATTTGTTCTAATCGTTCATTTATCAACATCCAATAAATAAGATTTTTTGAGTCAAAATTATTTTTGACATGTTCTACAAAGTGAACGTTTCTAATCATCAAAGTAATAGCTCCATATACTGATGTGGCAAATCGTTCGTAAGGTCGGTTAAAATCGGAGTAAGACTTCCCTTTTTTTTTTTTTTGGGTGCTATTAGATTTAAATTGTTTTGGACTGATGGGACCATGCCTTAGCCAGCTAATATGAGAATGTTGATTGTCTTTGACTACTACAAATTCTACAATAGTTGGGATTTTTTGGGGTCCATTTGTGAAAGCTACTACCGCAATTTAAGTATTAACAAACAAACTCATATAGTCACTATCCAATTAATCAAATTGTCAATTTGATTAATTTATTTTCTTACATCGAATGGGCCAATAAATTCAAATAAATTCAGACATCAATTCATTGATCATATCTCACAAATATTAACGTTCCTTTCCGCTAATGTTCCTATTTTTTTTTACTCCTTCCGTCCCAATTTAATGGTGTCTTTTGAAAGTTTGTGTCATTTTTCAATTGATTATATCTTGAAATTTATAATATTTTATGTGATTTTGAAAAAATTGTATTATACAACTAATCGAGATCTATCAAACAATATTTATATTGGAATAAAGATCATTACCAATTTAACGATGTAACTACTCGTAATATCTTATCCAGTTAGAATAGACTATTAAATTGGGACAGAAGAAGTAAGTACGTATTTTTCTTTTTACGAGACAGGTCATTCTCTCATAATACAATACTTTTAATTCAAAAAATAAGTATTTATTTTAGGTATCGGAATACATCCTAATACACTTTCACAAAATATGAATGCACATTTGACTTATTATCCTACACTTCTTAGGCGGAGGTCGGAATAAAATTTTTTTTTTAATATAAAAAAAGGGGATCCATTTATAAAATGTAAAACGAATCGGAGCATCTGGGCCCACCCTCAACAAGACCCGTTTGTGCGTTCCCGTCGACCTCATTGTATAAACCACCAATCGTGGACCGCCACGTGGGGTTTGCAAGAGCTTTGCTGAACCGTGTTTTGATCGGGGTCTAGCTGTCATCCAAACAGTCGTATGGTGAGCCGATACCTCGGCTTCGAGCCGCTTTCAACACTTGAGCCAACGATTTATTAACCAGCTCGTTGACGGCAGGGCACGAGGCGTTTTCCGACCGTCACTTTCCTTCCGCACTTCCTCCGGCGAGATTTCCTCCTCGATAGGATCTTGGTCCAAAATTCCAAATAGTATGGATATTCGTTCATTTTGGCGAGATCTATTTTGCAGAAAAATGTTTTTCTGTGATAAAGTTGGAGTCGTAAATTCTACAATTTTTTGGTAACAATACTCAAAAAATTATTTGATTTTTTCATTCTTTTCCGTCCATTCCGTGCAACTGAACGAGACTTTAGTCGATGACGTCTTTTTTCGGCTCAGGAGGATTATTTCATGAATAACAATTTTTCGCACTTGCTTGCAGGAACATGGGATGGGGTGTTAGGTAGCTATAATAAGGGCCACAAACGAGCTAAGCTGCTCGTGAGCAGGTTGAGTTAGGCTCGTTAAGTGTTCGACTCTTTAGTAATCGAGCTGAGTTCGAGTTCAACTTTTAGACTCATGTTGTAAACGAGTCGAGCTCATCACTTAAAAGTTCAGCTTATTTGTAGAGACTCATTTATTAGATGAATCGGATTGGACTCGTTTACATACGAGCAGAATTCAAACTTAAGTTATAGACTCGTTTAGTAAACGAGCTGAAATCAAACATCATAAAACTTGGTTCATTTGCATCTCTACCTACGATAGGAATGCAAATGAGGGGGATCTTACACTTTGTTCACTTCTACAACAATTTTCCCAAATTTAATAAATTGGCGTATATAGCTTACAGATAATTTGCATTTTGAATACAGTAATAAATGGCGATTAATTTTTGACCACAAAAAAAAAAGAAAAAAAGAAAAAGAAAAAAAGAGAGGCGATTAATCAAGTCCTTTTTCCAATTTCGAATTCCTCTGCCGCGTTTTCAGAATAAAAAATTATTGGCCAATCAGATTAATTTATTACTTTACTACATTACTCCTATAAAAACGAGGAAAAACGCGTCATCACCGGCTAGCTCAGAGCCGCCGACTGGACCAGAGCTGCTTCCAAGTGGAGTAAAGTAATAAATCGCGCGTAATTAAAACCAACTGGCTCTGTATTTATCATATTTCCAGGTGTAGGTAAGGTAGAGTACTTATTTTAGTACAGTAGCTCTTGAAAACTCTTGAAAGGCCAGCCTGAGAAAAAGCCTCTTTCTCTCTCTTTCTCTCTCTCTCTCTCTCTCTCTCTACAAGAACAGAATACTCATCAGCAGCTTCTTCTGCTTCTAAAAACTCACATTTCCCGAGACGAACCTGACAGCAAATCCATCCAAATCGACACTCGGCGCCGCCGAGCTCCAGCCGTTTCCCGGCCAAATTTCCCGGCGGCAATGTGTAAATCCCGGTCACTTGTTACATTCCTCCTCCTCCTTTGCTCCGCTTCCTTGGCTTCTGCAGCTCGGGGATCCACCGCGTGGCAGACCTTAGACGGCAAGTCCTCTCTCTCTCTCTCTCTCTCTAGAGTCTAGAGTCTAGTTAATTTCGTTAGTTCTAGTAAGGAGCTTGTGTATTGACAGTGAACAACAGAAGTTGGAATGTTGTGTGGATTGCTTGCGAATGGTTTAGGAGTGTTGCTAAATTTGGATTATTGAGAAGTTAGTTGTTGTAAATTACTATGATTAAATTAGCGACCGATTTCTGGGCGACACGACAAGACACGAGATGAGTTTAGTTAATTATTTCAACACGTTTTGAACACAGTTTTGGAGCTCTAATCGGTTAGTACAACACTAACCTAGTTATTGGAGCTCGACTCGTGATCAGCTTGTTTCGGATCGGCTCCACTAACGAACGGATCAAACTATCAAGCAGAGCTTGGCTGTGTCACTAATTGATGTCATTGTCGTTTTTTCTCCAAGCTCGGCTTCTTTTGAACCTTCTATGTTTGCTATATTCTTCTTTTGAACCTTCTATTTTTGTTATATTGAGAACCTTATTTATTTTCTCCTATTTGCAATGTGATGACTATGTCGAATTTGAATCACATGTTTTCCCTAGATAATTGTTTTGGTATTTTTCTTCGTCTTTTCTGAGTTTCTGTTAGATTTACGTGAAGTTTTTTGGAGGGGCCATTGTCTAAAAGACGAAATTTATCACCGAAAGCAATGTTTCGTAAGTTTAGTAATGAGCAAGTGTATTAATTATAGTGAACAGGAGAAGCTGGAATGTACTGTATAATACTTGCGAATGGTTTAGGAGATTTGCTAAATTTGGATTATTGAGAAGTTAGTTGTTGTAATTTGTAATTAAATTAGCAACTGATTTCTGCGCAACACGACACAAGATGAGTTTAGTTAATTGTTTCACCACGTTTTGAACACAGTTTTGGAGCTCTAAATCAGTTAATAGTAACTAACCTAGTTACTCGAGCTCGACTCGTGATCAGCTTGTCTAAAAGCTTGTTTTGGATCGGCTCGACTAGTAACGAACGGATCAAGCTTTCAAACAAAGCATGGCAATCTCACTAATTGATGTCAATGTCATTTTTTTGCCAAGCTCGGCTTCTTTTGAAGTTCCTTCTATTTTTGCTATATTGAGAACCTTATTTATTTTAATCCATTTACAACTTAGTCAGATGACTAATGTCAAATTTGAATCACATGTTTTTCCTATATTATTGTTTTGGTATTTTTCCTTGTCTTTTCTGAATTTCTGTTAGATTATCGTTCAAATTTTCGGATGGGCCATTTGTCTCAAATTTGAAAGCAGAATGACTTTTTGAAAGCAGTTTTTTTTTCACCCAGGAGATTTTTGTATGCATGTCTGTCTAATATTGATTCCACTGGTTATTCTTGTTCAAGTGTCTTTATCCTGGAGGCATAACATGAGATAATGAGCGTCAAAGCGTCAGGATTTTTATGTCCGTTAAAGCAAATTTTGGAAGCACGAACAAAATGGTTAAAAAGAGATGTTTGAAGTCATTTGGCTTCATTTTTTAGAGTTCTACGGTTCTTGATGGATGATTGTTGTGAGATGGAGGTTTTGGCTGTTTCTACAACCAATTTGTGCTCTGCGTGCCTATGGTATGTATTGCTGGTGCTACTTATGTGTGTAGAGGAATGGGTTAATATGAATAATTGTGAAGAAGAAGCCAAATCACCTACCTCGAAGTGCGCATTTAATTCTCTTGAAGACTAGGGTGCAATCGTACATTGACCAACGAAAGGGATTATAGCTCTTTAATTTACCTTTCCGGCCATACGTTATTACATTCAGTCAGATCGTAATCGGAGATGGAAATGTCATGGCTGGAAGGATAGAAAAAAGTAGTGGTTAGTAGAAATGTGGAGTTTTCACTTGATTGTGCCATTTCAGATTGACATGTGAATTGATAACAGACTGATGGTATGGTTGGCCACTAGTAAGGCTCATGAAACTAAAGAAGCCACATTAAAATTAACTTGGTGACATGACATGACCATATTACTGCATTGCTAGGGCTACAAAATAGTGTTCCCTTTAGTTAACTGTTTGTTGGATATCAATTAACTATCTTGATTTCCTCTCCGTGCCACTGCTTCCTGTAATTTTATTTTACCAGCATTTATGTTAGTTTCTTGTTCAATGTTTCCATCTCTTGATATCTTATTGCTGACATATTTGTCCTGCTGTTCCATCAGAAAACTGAATTTTATTGAATTGGTCTGCCCGTTTGGGTTTCTCGATCGACTAACTTATTTATTAGTTTGCTTTTGCAGGCAATGCACCTTTGGTAATAGCACGTGGAGGCTTTTCAGGGCTGTTTCCCGACTCCAGTGCACCTGCCTACGACTTCGCCGGACAAGTTAGTTTAGCCAATGTGATCTTCTGGTGTGATGTGCAACTCACAAAAGATGCAGCTGGCGTTTGTGCTCCAAATCTCAACCTTGCAAATAGTACTGACATCTCAAGTATTTTCCCAAACCAGAGCAAGACGTACTCAGTAAATGGGGTATCTGTACAGGGATGGTTTTCTGTGGATTTCACTCTCAAGGAACTTGCAAGTGTAAATTGTAAGTGTGGATCTTTGTTTGTATCTCTTGCGGTTTCATGAAGTTGAAGTACCTGATATGAATGACTAAATTGACTGTATTGTTTAACATAAGGGATGACCTGTAGTAATGTATAACAGTGATAGAACTCTGTGTAAGCACAACCCTTAACCCTTCATATACCCTGTGTAGTACAAATATGTTAATCAGCATTGTGAATAATTTGAGGCAATTGAAATAATTATATAATAACATCACACATTCTCCATGTGACTGCTGTTAGTTTCCTCACATAGATACCAACTTTGATTTACCATTGCCTTATTGTGGCAGGGAATCTCTAAGAGCTTGTTCGTTTTGGGATTTTGGATTTGGACTTATAGGTAATGAGTGTAGAGAGAAATAGAGTAATGATTAGAAATAGGGGTAATGATTGGAGAGAGATGGAGAGAAAAAATGAGAGTAATGATTGGAGAGAAATAGGATAATGATTAGAATCCTAAATCCAAAACCCTTAAGAACGGGGTCTAAAGTCTCTTGGGTAAGGGTAAATTATACCTTCCTAGATGTGTCATTTCACTCGTAAAATTTCCTACTTTTCATGAATTTGTTTCTTGTGGAAATCAGTGTACACTTAGTAATATTTTCTTCTTTGCTACCCCCTTATAGGAGTAACACTACAACCAGAACTATATTATTTTTTCCATTTTGGTAAGCAGTAATTTTGTTAGGCTTTTTTTCCCCCTTCCAGTAGGAATCTCTTTTTTGGTTCCTACTTTAGATTCATTGTTTAATAGCACTTTGGAAACGGTTTAGTGTTCTAATCCTGAGTCAAGTTATCAATATCTAATTGCACTTGAGATGTAATTAGCCAAGATCTAAAGGTAAACCCTCAAAACAGTTTTGGATGGACTTAATTGAGAGTATTCAGTTCAACTGGTAATCAGCTTGATGTATCATGTTTGGTGCAATTTGTTAATATCCGTCCTTTCCTTTATAGAATAAATTTCAAATTTTGAGTGGTTCTCTGTGGTGGGAACTAGTGTATTGCTTGTCAGTTGCAGTAATTTGTGGCATTAGATGTAAGAGACGCACTAATGAATGGTTAGTTGAGTGTTCTTGCAAGGCAAAGGTTTTTAACGTGTTAATTATTGGCCATTATCTTTGTTCCTAGTAAATCAGTTTGTAGGCTGATTTATGAAACCGTTTTGTCCTCCCACCTAAAAGAATAAAAGAAAATAAAAGACAGCAGATGGACCTATCCTTGATGAATCATTGTTTTGGGCCTCAGCGCTTAGTCAGTATGAAGTTTTGTAATCGGTGCTCTTACTGACTTTTCTTCTTGAATCTGGCAATTTTTTTTCATCTCGTACGGTTTGACTGTTTCTCTAACAATATTGACACTTCCTTTTTGTCACTCTGGACAGTAATTCAGGGAGTCTTTTCTCGACCTGATAGATTCGATGGCATTTTCCCAGTTCTTGCTGTTGATTTGATTCGAAAATTCACCCCTCCGGGACTCTGGTTGAATGTTGAGGTAACCATTGGATTGGAATTTCTTCTAGTTATTTGGTGCCTTCTTTCTATGTTTTTCGTTTTGAATAATGTAAGGTCTAGGACTGAAAGTGGCATTTAACTAACTGACCTTATTTTGTTCCAATGCTTTCGCAGCATGATGTATTCTTCACCCAGCGTAACTTGAGTATGAGAAGCTTCGTACTTTCTGTATTTAAAAGTACTATAGTTGATTATGTGTCATCACCAGAGGTGAACTTTCTGAAGGGTTTAGTGGCTCGCTTACCAACTGGAACAAAACTCATCTATCGGGTTCTGGGACAGAATGATGTTGACCCTTCTATTAACCAAACTTACGGTTCTCTATTAAGTAACCTGACGTTTATCAAGACATTTGCTTCTGGAATTCTTGTTCCCAAGAGTTACATATGGCCTGTAGATGCAAGATTGTATTTACTGCCTCATACTACACTTGTGTCGGATGCTCATAAAGCCGGTCTAGAAGTTTTTGCATCAGATTTTGCAAATGATGCATCCTTTGCCTACGATTTCAGTTTTGATCCTGTAGCTGAGTCTCTGTCTTTCATTGACAATGGAAACTTCACTGTGGATGGCATGCTTTCCGACTTTCCAATTACTCAGTCAGAGGCCATAGGTAAGTGGTTCTCTTGCCTCGTTTACTAGTTCTGCTGTTCTGGTCCTGCCAAAAGAATGTGAACCAGCACTTGTTGAGAAATTATGTATACATGTCAAAATATGTTATACCATTCACAATGGGTGGTATTTGATAGAACTCAAAATTGTTGTGCAACTTGTCTATCACACAATTTCATACAACCTGGGAATCTTTGGACGTCCAGGATCAGGATTTCTGTTAGTTGGTGAAGAATACCCTTGTTTGAAGTTAGGCTCGAAAAACCACATCTCGGTGGAGGTTTGTTGGTAGTTGGTAACTTGGTACTGTGTAGATTCACTGATTCAGGTACTTTGGCTACTGTTCATTTGTTGTGTACGAGGTTGATTCTCAGAATATAACTATCTAATGCTTCACAGGTACCATTGATCTAGTCATCAGTCCTGTAACAAAGTGAAAAAACTTGTATGCTAGTGAACTATAACACAAGCATTGGAGTCCTAAAGTCGTTTGCGACATGCATCTTCCCAGGACTCAGGAGGTTGGAATTGGAAAAGAACAAACAAAAACTGAACAATTACACATACGTTGATTTCAGAAACAATGTCGACTATTACTTACAACTTGAGTTTAAGCATTCTGGGCCATGTTCTTAGTCTCCAATAAGGTACTAGGATTGTGATCTACATAGGGTGTTACAAAAAGGCCCACAATTATTATAGAAATTTCAAGTTGCAATGCAGGGCCTACTCACTGGAATGTGCATTAACAAGGAGGTCGTATTAGGTTTATCAATTGAAATCCATCCAGGAATAGGTAATTCCATTGTTTGCATAATATAAGGAGAGAGCAGAAGCAAGTGATTAGGCAAGAGTAGCTCTACGCCTCTACCTGCCGTGGAGGAAATGCTAGCCTCCCAACAATAGGGACTATTCTGAAGTTTTTCAATGATGTTCTTTAAATTGTCTTTTGCTCACCCTGTTATGTGCACGGGGAGGTCCGGTAATACTTTCTTTGGTTTGAGTGAGTAGTTACTGCTGTTAAAACTTAAAGCCAGGGCATGTTGTGTACATATGTTACATGGAACGCGGACTATACTGGTACGAAGAATGGTAAAAGGAAATGCCGTACGCCCAATGCCTAATTTTGGTACGCTCGGGGTAGGCTTCCATTAGTTCTATAGATAACAAAATTAGAACTTTCACTTCCAAGCGATATTCATCTGGTACACCTAATTTATATTTTTCAAAGTTTTCATACGAAGCACATTTTTAGGAGCATAATGACCAAACTTTTTATGTTAATAAATTTATTTTTTGGAAAAACTTTGGGAATTGCTAAATTGCCATTTCTTAATGGAAGTGTACCACGTTTACCCAAGTCTAATTCAGTGCGGTATTAGCGTTCCCTGGTAACGTAGGTAGGAACAATAGAAGAGAGATAAAGCTGTGACTTTCTGAACCTTATTTCAGCAGGCAGACATTTCCATTATTTTTGTTTTGATGACTTAAGATTACGGTGGTGCAAATGTCCTTGTTTGGGTGTTATTGCTATTAGAGTTTCAATATAAACCTAAACACACTTAAGGACTAGAACGACTTCCCATTCTTGCGGACTCCATAATAAGTTCTCCTCAGGGACAAAGCTCGTTCCTTGGGTGCGTTTTCTTTTTCATAGTTAGATTTAATACTAGGCTCATACAAATTGCTTTATTTACTAAACAACCTCTCAGATTCTTATATTTTTCTTGTTGTCTTTATTGCAGCCTGTTTCGCTCACATAGGCAAAAATGTGTCGGGTCAAGGTATGTTGCTTCCTCATGACCGTGGTTTTCTATTGTTTTTTTTGCTTGTAGCCACGGGTAACGTTGGTATAGCGTGATGGGTGTTGTTTGATGCTCCATTACTTATTCTTGGTTAACTGTCTTATTTTGCCATGTTCTTGGTTCAGAAAGTCCTTTGGTTATCTCATCCAAAGGAGCGAGTGGAGACTTCCCTGGCTGTACCAATTTGGCTTATCAGGGTGCTATTTCAGATGGTGTTGATATTCTTGACTGTCCTGTTCAAATGACAAAGGATGGAATAGCCATTTGCTTAGGCTCTATAAATCTTTTTGACAGCACGCTAGTTGCTCAATCGTCGTTCAGTAACCTTTCTACTAATATTTCAGAACTTGGAATATCCAATGGAATATTTACCTTCAGCCTCACATGGAGCCAGATTCAGACATTGATGCGTAAGTTAAAAACCAGTGCTTACTTTGTTTGTTATTTTGTGCAGGGTTTTGCCAACCTGTTGTTATTCTTACACGTATTATTATTTGTTTGCCATGAGAAACATGTTGTGCTGTTAGATGCACACAAACTGGGGAGGTTGGTTTAGAGAGAGAGAGAGAGCATTCTTCTCCTCGTGTGCCTCTGTTAGATTTCTTGGATGTGTCCAACCCTAAACCAATTGGCAAAAGCTGGAGTAGCCTCTAGATTATCTCAAGCATGCTTGGGTGGCTTAGGTAAGCGATGTGGGACAAACTCTAGCAACTTCTATGAAGTACTTTTCTGAGACCTTTGGTTTTTAAATGTATGGTGTCAAATGTGGGCGGGTCAGCGCGCATGTTACCACCCATGGAGACATGGTTGGACACACAATGATGGTAGAAACTCTAGGATAGGTGCAATTTCGGCCCTTGTTTGGGTTCAAAGCTGGCTGAGACTGTACATTCTTCTTCTCGTGTATGGTGTACCTCTATGACATACTTCTGTGAGAACTGTGGTTTTTCTAATGTAGGGCGTCAAATGTGGGCAGGTGAGTGCACATGGTACCACCCATAGGGACATGGTTGGACACAAAATGATGGCTGGAATTGTAGGATTGGAATTAGGTGCTTGCAATTCAACCCTTGTGTTGGGATTTATCCCATATCGGTTAATTATCTCCTCCAAAAACTAGTATATGAGCCTGGGCGGCCTCTCCACTCTTTGCCAATTGGTTTGGAGTTGGATACTTTAACATGGTATCAGAGTTAGGCTTTCGGAGACTTTTCCCCTTTGTCTGTGCCATAGTTGCACTTTCTTTCATTATGATCCGTGTGTTCTGGATCCTTTGTTTACCTCTCCACGTGCGAGTCGGGGGTCGCACGTGCGGGGGAGTGTTGGGATTTATCCCACATCGGTTAATTATCTCCTCCAAAAACTAGTATATGAGCCTGGGCGGCCTTTCCACTCTTTGCCAATTGGTTTAGAGTTGGATGCTTTAATACCTTGTTTGGGGTCAAAGCTAGCTGAACTTAGGGCTGCTCATTAGTGTGTGCTTATGCAGTCGCTGGTCTGTATTTGACTGTAATGTTTTTCCTTTATGATAACAACTGTATCTCAGTACATGCAGCTCTAACCATTAGTGGTCATATACTTGGTCCATTTACTATAAATAGGGCTGGGGCGGACGAAATTGTTTGTTGCCATTTCCACTCAGAACAACATTGTTATATTCTTCTTTTTTTTTTTTTTTTGAACGGCAAAATAACATTTTATTAGGGGGAGGAAAAGGTGTCCGACTAAAAGTTGAAACCAAAGCAAAGGGACGAGCCCAATGCAACACCTGAGGGCCTAAGAAGCTCAGATATACAATAAACAGTATAGAAAACCCAAAGAGCCTAAACGCCCAAATACAACAATGAAAGCCCAACCCAAAAGAAAACCCTGAACCTAATCCAAGAGCTGCCTCCTCCCGCCACAGATAGAGCGACCACCACCACCAGATTTCACCACCAACATCCACCAAGCCCCCATTGGCCACCCACGGAAAAGAAATCCGAACCAGCAAACCCAAACTGTTGTGGAAGCTGCACCAAGCCGTTGTGCGAGAACCGGGCTGCCACGGCGGGAGCCAACACCGACCGCTCCATCAAAACTCGAAAGGACCCTAGCCATTAAGCGAAAGTTAGAGGGCCCAGCAGCACCTCCGATCGGGAACAAGCAGGCCGACTAACGGCCGAGGAAACGGGAGTAAAATAGCTAGGGAAAGGGGGTCGAAAATAAAACAGATATGAGATGGAAAAGACGAGGGAATGGAGCCATACCAGACAGAACGGATCTTACCAAAACTGCTCTCCGGCGACCGAGAAACCCCAATGATGATCCGCCGGCTGAAATCAGCACACAAAAGTCGAATCTGGAGAAGCCAACCCGTAGACAGCCACAAGCTCCGGCAAAAACCCAGCACCACCACCGAAGACCGCTGCCATCGCCATCTCGCTATCACGCTGTTCAGTTTTGTGAATAATAGAAAAAAGAGGGTTAAAACGAAGCAGAAGGGGATGAGGAGGAGAAGATGGAGAGGGAGGTAGAGGAGAAGAGCCCGGGGGGAGGAGGGGCGGCGCCTCCCCCCCCACCCCCCAGGCGGCTGCCTAGATCTGGAAGTCAAGAGTTTGTAGAGAGAGAGGGGTGAGAGGTTTCTAGAGAGAGTAACATTTTTATATTCTTGAAGAATAAGAACACAACAAACTTATTATTTAAGCAAATGGCAAGATCATTTTTGCTTCAATATTGTTCAACGTTTTGCAGCTTTAATTAGTTCATGTGGAATTCAAGAGAACTAGGAATACATGTTAACCAACTTAACTAAACTTCGTAGAGCCTGGAGTTGAAAGCAATTTTAGTTCATATTCAGATAGTAGTTTTAGAACTCAGTTTTAACAGTCATAAAGGAAATTATCAGTTGTGATGCTTGTCGTGAACTGTTTCAAATAGCACTTGAGATAGATCTCTTAACATTAAACACTGTAAAGCATGTACAAGAAACAATCTACATGAGCCATCAAGGAGGATATTCTTATCAGATTTGCATTTTCCTTGTTTCCCATTGTTGTTAGACTTTTGTTAATGCACTCAATTTATATCTGTTCCGGCAGATCTCATGTTTAACAGAGTATTGAGATGGCCTATGTACTGTTACCGGGAATGATAGTTATATGGCATCCTTTATATTCATTATTATATTATTACTGCAGCGGCAATATCGAATCCGTATGCAAATTATGCATTGACCCGGGATCCCAAAAACAAGAATGCTGGAAAATTTATGACACTGTCTGAATTTCTGGTCCTCGCAAAGAATGCCAGCTCTGTTTCTGGTGTATTGATCAGCATAGAGGTGAGTTTAGTTCATACTATATTTCTCTGCATTGGCTTGCTGGCCATATTTAGACATTCTGGTTGGAGAGGAGAAACCTAATGTAGGCTTCCTAGTTGTCATGATGTCGTTTGAGATGATAAATATGAATTATACAATTTATGACTTACTATTGTCTTTATGACATGGTTCTAGCCCTAGGAACAGCTTATGTCAAGAAACTTCTGCTATATGTTGGTTTTTAATTCATATGGGAATTCTGTCAACACAATGTTTGGGTGTAATTTTGGGGGATTTATCTGTTGGCAGAATTTTTATAAATAGACATCTAGCTATATTGTTATTATAATTGACAAAACAATCAATTGAAACTTATATATCAAATCAATTGAATTGATGCTATTTCATAATTGTATCCGAAGTAGTTGGAGCACACATAACACATATTGAACAAGAATATTCATGAAATAGAGGTCATTTATTAATACAGAAAACACTTGGGGGACTATTCTATATACAGGGCTATATATAATCCGACTGGGGGATTAGATGACATTTCTACCGTGCTAATAGTGGACAATCAATATAAAATAAACACAATTTCACTATCATCTAACCAATTTACTATTGACTGATTCACTGAACACTCAAACCTTTTCTTCGTGCACCCCCACGTCATAGCTGCAATTTGTCCATCATGCTTGCAGCCATTGTTGCAGCCCGACTCATCTCATAAGTCTCAAGTCAGCACCAAGTTACTGACTTGTAGGATCCTAAACAGTTTTCTGCTAAACAAGGGAGAGTTACCGTTTCAACCTGAGTAAACGCCACAAGAACTTCCCATGAAAGAGCTAATTTAATAGGAACTGAGACACTTTCCAACGGAAAAAAAATTCCGATGTCTTCCTCCCTCTCGTTGTGGTGGACAGGTGTTTGGGAATCTCCCAAGTAAAACTTAACGTGTTGCGCACATGCATACTATTCAGGTTTAGTTGGAGCATGTAGTGCCCTCAAAATTTAAACAAAGAAAAATAAAGTGTTGTACGTAGTTTGTGCAGTACTTGTTTGATGTTTTGTGCAGTTCTTGTCCTTCTCATTTAGGACCGTGTTTGATGTTTTTGTTTTCTTTCCAGTGAAGATGTTACTTATGTACTTTTCCCCCGTCTTATAGGATGCAGCCTACCTAGCGGAATATCAGGGATTAGATGTAACTGATGTGGTTCTTGGTACCTTACAAAATGCTAGTTTCAGCACTCAGAAAGTTATGATTCAGTCGACTAACAGCTCTGTTCTGACCAAGTTGAAGAAGGAAAGCAATTATGAGCTTATTTACGTGGTCGATGAGAATATCGGTGGTGCTGATAACTCATCCATTACAGAGATAAAGACATTTGCTAGTGCTGTGGTGGTTAGCAAATCCTCTGTCTTCACTGACAATCTTCAATATCTCACTGCCATGACCAATGTCGTACAGATGCTACAGGCATTCCAGCTCCAAGTGTTTGTACAAATCTTCAGAAATGAGTTTGTATCTCAAGCCTGGGACTTCTTCTCTGATGCAACTGTGGAAATCAATTCATATGTCATGGGTGCCGGAATTGACGGTGTCGTCACAGAATTTCCTGGGACAGCTGCTAGATACAAGAGTAAGTGCACAAGTTCTTTCTCATCATATGATGGTAGCCTCTTATCTCACTAAGAGGGGCTCTACAGCAATAAAATAGCGGTTGGTTCTAGTGAAATGACCAAATCAGAATGGTGCCGTGTTACCAACTTTTAAGGCGGGTTAACCTAATTCGACCCCTTTTTGTTGATCTATTTTGCGAATCCATCTTTAAAAGAGACAAATAATTTCACTTTAATATTTTCAATTTTCAAAAGCACCCTTGGCTATTGCATTTAATTTCATTCTTCGAAGTTGTTTCTTCAATTTTAGAAGACAAGGGCAGAGGGAAATGATACCAATTTTCCCCCCTTGACTTTTCAAAGTGGACATGTTGTCATATACTATGGGATGCTCTAAAATGGAATAGTGGACTAACGAAAAGGACGAGATGGAGTAGGTTTGATGGGAGTCTCTGCTTTGCAAACCATGTTTGTGATCAATCCAATGGGGTTGATGCACAAGAATTTGGACAAGTTTTGGCAAGCAAGTTTTCACCCAATTACATTGCCATGGTCTTCTGGTACTAAATACTCATACCTATCATGCGCTTTCTTTGATGCTTATATGAGTATAACTCATACGAACATCTGAGAGGCGCATAATGAATACAGATTTTTCATTTCCCAGAGAAATGTTGCTGAATAATATGCTCAAAGACGTAATTTTTGCAGCTTAGGGCCTGTTTGTTTCGGTTTGCCCTATCTTTTGGTGGGAGAAATATTAGTCTGATGGATTCTGTCTGCTGAGCTTTTCCCATTAGGTTATGTTATTAACTTTTTCATTTTTCCTTTGTTGTGCGGCAGAAAACCGTTGTTTAGGGTTGGGCAGT
Organism: Rhododendron kiyosumense; assembly: GCA_019656275.1. Lineage (NCBI taxonomy): Eukaryota > Viridiplantae > Streptophyta > Magnoliopsida > Ericales > Ericaceae > Rhododendron > Rhododendron kiyosumense. The sequence continues at coordinate 95,730 of BPLS01000375.1, read as the reverse complement.
AAAACCCCAAATTACATGAGCCCTGTTCAGCCAGGTGGTCTCTATCAAGTCATCCCTCCCACTGAATTGCCACCGGCCGAAGCTCCTTACCCTCTCCTGACGGAATCGGAAGTGGTGGAGGCACCTCTTCCGCCAGTGGCCATTCTAGCCCCACCTCCTGGCAACAGCAGCAATCAGGCTACTCCACCAACCAAATCAAATGCGCAGCTTGAAGTTGTTTCATCCGTCATCCCTTCTTTTCTGGCTTTTCTCATTGCAACTCTTGCCCTATTTTGAATACAGGGCACGGTGACAAATTGATCGTTTCCGGTTTATTTTTTCCACTTCGGTGCTTTACATTCTCATGTATTTTGGCAACTTCTTCTCGTGTTACGCGGCTAATTGAGATTTTTCTGCCACTTAGACTGCAGCAGTCATTGTATTTTTCATCATACATTGTAGGTTGTCCATTCCATTCCTTTCCCTGTGTAATATTAGAAGACCACCTTTGTCATTCATGAAATTTTTGTTAATGATCATTTAATTCCCCTGTACTGCGTATGAGATATAGATTTAGATTAGTAAACCATTTAACCTGGCTTCAGAAACTGGTCTGTGCTGTCTCGTTCCTCTTTGATTAAAAATGCAAACCATATCCATGCGTGCAAATGTGGGACCGGGAGACCCTGCCAAGCAGGGGTGCTTGGCATGGGTGCCGAGCACATCTCGACCGTCCAAAAGTGTTTTGGACAGCCCGGATGCAAAGGTATCGAATGGATTTAAAAAAAAAAAGAAAAGGAAAAGGAAAAGATGTTTCGATCCGGGCCATCGATTTTGAGATGAACGGCCAGATTGGCCGCTTGGCACCCGCTCGGCAGAGGTGCCGCTAGGCAGGGTCCCCGGGTCCGCAAATGTGGGAATGGGAGGGGCTATAGTGCACCCGCCGCATTACACCTTGTAGTGTGGCCGATCTGGCCGTTCATCTTAGCACGGACGGTTCGGCTTTAATCCAAGCTCTTACAAATCCTAACTGTACATTGTTCGGATGAAAATCTGAACCGTCCATTGCCGAGATGGACGGCCGAATTGACCACACTATACGTGTAGTGCAGAGTGTGCACTACATCACCCCAGATCCGCAAATGTGCATGTCTTCTCAGCTAGAACTTTCAATCATCAAAATTATTTTTAGATCCTTCTTGTCAAAAAGAATTAATAAAATTGATGAAAAACTAACAAATACGAAAAAAAATTGAATAAGGACAAAAAAAAAAAAGCCATTTAGCTGAACAAGTTAACTCCTACTAATACACACCATCAATTTAATATGCACGACCATTTGCATTTTTAAAATTTAAATTGCATATATAACACTGTACAAAATTTAAAATATTTGTACGGAAATTCATAAAATAATGTAACTTTACATCAAATTGACTGAGTTATGGATTCACATTTATCTATATTATAAAACAAAATGGTTTGTGTTAAAAATGTCTAGACATATAAACTAGATCAATCTCTACAGCCAATTAGACCATTTCCTGTTAACTTTGTAGACATCGGATCATTCCTTTTTAAAAAAATACTCTTTTATCCTCAATTTTTAGGCAATGTATTTCTATATAAATATTGTCTTTTATGATCAAATAGGGAAACATATATATCAAAATGGTAACTAATATTTCGTGGTGATTACAACTATAGCGCACATGCATTAGTTGGGTAGAACGAACAATTTATTTAATACTTACGAGACTATGTTATATTCAAATGTGTCTTTAGACTATGTAATATTTCGAGGGAGGATTTTTTTTTTCGAAAATTCATGTGTCTTTGTGCCGAGAAATTTTTCGGCCCTTAGATTTAAAACGTTTAAAAAAAAATAAATCACAGATCCAATAGACGAAAACATCCTCAACACGAGACGGAGGAAATAAAATAGGACCCCGGTGAAAATCATTCAGTAGTCCGGAGCTTGAGGGTCCACGAAAGAAACCCATTGTTGCCTTATTGTTCTCTCTCTCTCTCTCTCTCTCTCTCTCCCCAATTCGGACTTTCTAAAATTTCCCCGCCTTTTTCTCGCTCCTATTCAAAGGAAGAACAAATCATACATATAGGGCGATGTCGATACCGCGATTTTCCCGGGAAACAAACAACCAGGGGTTTGAGCTCTCGTTTCCTCTTCCTCGTCTCAAACCCCTCCCGCGATCCCCCTCTCTTTCTACCACCAAACCCCAGGGGAGAGAGAGAAAGAGCTGGAGAAATTGATAATAGCCAAAATAGATAAGTCTCAGAAAATCCCTCAGAAGCCGACTCCGGCTTTGAAGAAGGCGTTTCTTCGGGCGCTTCGTAAGAGTGCTCCGTTGAAATGCCTCTTCAAGCCGACGCCACGCACGCCGGTCGAAGTCGTCCGGATGGCGAGGTTCCTTTTGTTGTACCTTGATTCCAATTCCGAGTGTGGAGGTGGTGGTGGGATTAAGCATGTGGAAAAGGTGATCATTTGCATTGTTGTGAATGATTGAAATGGTCCCCTTAATATTGTTCGTTTTGATTTCTAGATGGGTTTTAGCCTAAGTCACATGATGCGCGTTCACGTGCAGTCCACCTCGTGAAAGCGTTTTCTAAATACATCCCAAACTAATAAGATTCGTGAGTGCAGAATTGAGGGTGCGAGTGTGAGTGCAGAGCGAGGATTGAGAGTGATAGCGAAGGGCCGAGAAGGTGATCATTGCAATCAAACTAATAAGATCCGTGAGTGCGAGAATTGAGAGCAGGAGCGCAGAGCGATGATTGAGAGCGAGAGTGAAGGGCCGAGAAGGTGATCCTTGCATTACTGTCGTGAATGATTGAAATGGTGCTGTTGATTTTATTCATTTCTACATTTTTATGGAGTTTAGGATCTTGGGATTAGTCACATAATAGGTCTGTGCCGTGAAAGCACAAGCGTGAACGTTATAGCATCGTCTGAAAACATCCCAAACTAGTGAAATTCGTAAGAGCAAAGATTGCATAAGAATGTGAAGCCAGAATGCTTTAGGGAGGCAGTTGCCAGATTAGCCTTCTGACTTTCCAAGCTCATTTGGTTATGGAATGCATTTTGACTTTCTATGTTTCCCAATTTTAAGCTTCAAGCTGGTGGTTTGGCGCTAAATCTTGTAATAGAGGAATTGTATTGTGTCCCGTTGCACCTGAACAAAAGAACAACAGAACAAGAAAAGGCGATATTGTAGTGACCCACATAGCTTATCATGATGAACTCCTATGGTTCTGGAGGTTGTTGTTTGACATAGTTTTTTACATCCTTAAGTTTATGAAGTTATCTGCATTATAAACTATGGTTATTCATTGACCCCGCTTAATCAATAGGGTTCATAAATGTCAGCATTGAAGTTATTTTGTTCATGAGATTTATATTGCTAATAAATGGTGGTGAGATCATTTTGAGGGCCTGATTTTGGGAAGCAGTTATTGTTACTTTTGTAAGACTAGATTCATTAATTCGTTTTCCATGCGTTGTGCTCTGTTCTGTTTTGGAACTATCTTTTGTTATGTTCATTGGAAACATGATCATTGAAGGACATTGCCGGGCTATTGTGGGGCACAGATGATGATACTTCACCGACTTGTATCTACTTGTTTTTTTTTAACAAGATTGAAATGTGCTTCCTTTGTGCTGACCTGTGTCTCAATCAGATGGCGGAACTAAATAAACTCATTCGGGAGTTGAAGACAATTCTTTATGGAAATAATGAATCCGAGCCTGCTGCCGAAGCTTGTGCACAACTAACCCAAGAGTTCTTTAGTGAGAACACTTTTCGTCTACTCATTATTTGTCTTCCCAAATTGGACTTGGAGGTCAGTATGGAAATCATCCGCTCACTTATTTTCTATTTTCTTTCGTACTGAATGAAAATGATCCTATCAATCACTCTAAAGTTTTTGCTTAATCTTCTTTCCTTGCTGTTATTTATTTACGGAATTCAATAACTCACAGGGCCGTAAGGATGCTACCCAAGTGGTTGCAAATTTGCAGAGGCAACGAGTTCGATCGCGATTGATTGCTTCTGATTACTTGGAAGATAACCTAGACCTCATGGATCATTTGATATCTGGGTAAGCATTTGTCTCAAGTTTTGCAATGTTTTGGTCAATGTTTCTGCTATTTACATGCTTCTCATATCTAGGCCAATTATTGTCCATTTGGTGTGGTGCCTTGGAGTTATAGAGGTTCCTAGAGTCAACTCCTGCCCTTTAGGGGCAAGGGTGCATAAATACACGACACCATCCAAATTGTGTTAGGAAGAAGATGGCACAATTGTAAAGATTTGAAACGTTGAATGGTTTGGTGGTACACTTAATATGCGATAAGCTTCAAACGGTTTGGTGATACACTTCATATGTGATAAGCATAAAGAGTTAATGATCAATTAGGCATCGGTCAGTTGGTTCTGACTGAATTCCAATCCCACACTTGTTACCTGTTACCTGTTACCCTGGGCATGTTTTGGCATGAACTATGCCTACTTATTATCTCTGGTTTAAGTCTTCTTCCAGTGCAGTTGTTTTGTGGTTTTAGCAACTCATGTTCGTGTCTCTTTTATTTTATTACATGTAAATTCGATGCTTACAGTTACTCTAATGTTTGTTTAGGTACGAGGATCAAGGAGTTGCTTTACATTATGGTACAATGTTGAGGGAGTGTATACGTCATCAAAGTGTGGCAAGGTAAAACAGTTTGAAAGTAGATCATTGATAATTGATTTGGTGTTTGCTTTTGTTCCCTTTTCCCTATTTTTCATTTTCTCTGAGAAGAAAATACTCTCTTTTTTAGCTGTTTCAATAAAGAAAATACTCTTTTAGCTGCTCATTGTTAAATACTCTTGAGGCAGTGCTTCATATGATTCATGAAGAGAATCTGTGCAGTACAGTAGTACCTGTTCTGTTAATTTTTGGTTGGTAGTTGTATATTTTTAAGTTACTTTGGGAGGTCATAGCATGGGGATGAGGAATCTTGCTTGTGGTAAGCCTTGACCTAATGCAATCCCCAGTTGGCTAACACATTGATAGTTGTTTGAATGTTGATTTCATTTCTTAAAAATGTATTTTCCTTTATCACTCTCTCTCTCTCTCTCTCTCTCTCTCTCTCTCTCATGCGTGCACGCGGGAGATAAAATAAAGATTTATTGCCTAGTCCAGAGTGATCTCTAGATTCCTCTGCACAATATGAGAATGTATTGGCTTGGCATATTCTTAATATCGATTTGTGGAGAGATGGTAGCATTAGTTGCTACGAACTGATTCATGAAGCTGACCCCAATTGATTGGGGCTGAAGGCTCGGTTTGGTTGGTTGTAGTTGCTACAAAGAACCGAATTAACCATGAGCAACTGGGGCTTGAGCCAAGCTCGAGCAGCTCATGAATAGACCAAGTTGCCTTTATCTCAGTCTGAAGTCTAGCCTTGAGGCTCAACTGAGCTCCAATAGGATCATCGACGGATACTCATTGTCGAGCAGAGTCAAGATCGAATGCTCTGAAATTCAGATTGGAGTGATTTGTGGAGGATTGATGACTAAATTTTCATAGGAATGCATTGCTTCTAAAATCATGGGTCAGAGTTCAGCATGTTGTGGGCATGTCTTTTGCTTTATGATACATTTCTCTATCTTTCTGATCAATAGAATTACAATTTACCCATTCTGCTGTATATTTGTTCATGAGTTAGTCTCATAGGACATTCAACGAGGATTTACTGACGAAATGGGGAAGCAGCATTTCTAGTCAATTTCCTTGGTGCCTTAATTTGTAGTCTTGTTTCTCCTTCCGATCACTAAGCTATGGATGTTTTTAATTTGCTTGGTCTGCTACTCAGGTATGTTTTAAATTCAAAATGCATGAAGAAGTTTTTTGATTACATACAACTTCTCAATTTCGATGTCGCTGCAGATGCTATAGCAACCTTTAAGGTGATTATTTCTGCTCTCTCTCTCTCTCTCTCTCTCTCTCTCTCTCGTGCTATGAACTGCCACAAACTACTGCCCAAAAGGCAAGGTTTTGGGGGTGTCTATGACTTTATACTATATAAAGAATCTGCTTCTTAGGTTTAATGTGACTGGATCCAGTATGAATCCAAATTAATGTTGGGTAAGAATGATAATAGAGACTAGTACGCCAAACAGAGAGTGCCAGCTGAGGTCAAAATCTCTAGATATCAAGATGTTGTCCAACATCTGAAATATTATTCACAACGTATAATCTCAAATGAAATAATTTCAGAAGGGGTGACAATTGATTTTGGTTTTGGTTTGTACAACCAGATTCCTCATCAGTCATGAGTTTGAAGAAAATTCAATTCGTTAAGTCAGAGACATCCGAGTAAACCCGCAGGCATGCTGATAAACTTCAGATATTTCTTGCAGGAGCTTTTGACCAGACATAAGTCAACTGTTGCTGAATTTCTCTCTAGAAATTATAATTGGGTATGGTTTACGTTTCATTTAGTCATCTCCAGTTCTACGTGTAGAAATTATCATGGTTAAAACGATTTGTTTTTATTTAGTGTGGGACATTGTTACGATAACAAGATGTTCCATATTTGGATAGTTTGTTAGTGTCACCATCATTTTGAATTACTATTTACCAGTGACCTTGAATGATATTCGGCTCTTAATAGTATTTGCATTTACTAATGTGTGGAAATTCACATGATTAAATGTTATACTGTATTTGGATTGGGAGATTGTAATGATAATCCTGAATTTCCATACATGGATAATTTCTTTGTGCCACTGTCATTTTGTATTGCTACTGACCTTGTAATTATATTTGCCTCTTACTTCTTACTATTTTCATAAACTACGAGATCTGATCTATTTCTCTTGAATACCCATTAGCTGGATGCCATCAAGAAACTAATTTGATGTGACAGTTTTGCAGTCATGATTTGGCTGTATCTTGGCATGCTCATTTATAATCATGGGAATAAATTTTAATTGGATTTATTTTCTTGCTCAGCATTGATATAAGTAGACATATAAAGTCAATACATGGAAAAACGAAATATAATATAGCTCCCTTTGTGTTTCTGCTATTCATGTACCCCTCTTTGGAAGCCCTTCATGGTAAAACATCTGTATAATGGAGTTGGATCAGTTTAACAGCATGAGCTAGAAGCGACACAAGAAATAATGAGAAATCAACTTGGAAGATTTGAATCTTGGAATTGTTGTATTGGTATTGTATCTTTGATGAAGTTTAAACCATGCACATGAATCTGATACAGCCGAAGACTGATGGCATGATCAGAGATGTGCAGTAGACTCCACTTTAGATGTCCTCTTCTTTGTTGACTTTTGTGCTTATCATTGTCTTCTTCCTTCTGATTTTTGGAGAAAAGAGTGAAAGCTTCCAACTGCAACCTTCCTGACAGTGACATACCAATGCGTTATTCGTATATTATCTGATACTTCAATTGATAAAATTGTTGCATTTAAGTTATGCATGCTATCTTGTCAATACCTTCTTGTGCACTTGGAGATAGTTCATTACTCTTGGACTTACCTTAAGGCATTGCAGATGTATGTTTTTCAGGAGTATTCACAAAGAATTTATCACTTGGATATGTTGCTTTTGGCTTTTTATAAGATTTCCAAGCTTCGTTGCTAGCGACTGTTTTAAAATTTTTTACCAGTGCTTTCTGACTGGTAGTAATGTGCTATGTTCTGATACTATACTCTGTGGTTTAGTTTTTTGCTGAATTCAACTCAAAGCTGTTGGAATCTACCAATTACGTCACCAGAAGACAAGCTGTCAAGGTATGGAGATGTTTGATTGGTTCTTTTCTTAAAACTTACAACAGAAAGTTTGATCAGAGAATTTTGTTATACTCGTGGGATCTATTTTGTTTCCAGCTATTGGGAGATATTTTACTCGAGCGTTTGAATTCTTCTGTTATGGTGCACTATGTGAGCTCAAAGGATAACTTGAGGATTTCAATGAACCTTTTGAGGGTATGTTTCTCTTATATTTCTTTTCAACTCGTGTATCTGGTTGGGTATAAGGAAGAAAAATGACCAGCCTTGTGGTATATATTCTATGTTTTTTGTTCATTTTTGTTCAAAAACCAAATTAGGTCATCGTTGCTTGATATTCCTAACTTGTGTGACAAATGACCAACCGTGTGATAGATTACTTGGTTATGTTTTTTTGCTCGAGATTTGTTTCCATGCCAAGATATTTATAGGTTACATAGCTTATTAATAGTTTAGATTACATTTTACAAAGATTTTAAGTTTTGGGGGCATCATATTTTGTACCATCCAAAACTAAGGAGATGATTTGTGCTTGTTTGCGTGCCCATGGTGAGCTCCAACCTGTGGTTATATGGTTTTTTCCTTGTATGTTACACTGGTTGGTCTTGGTTGCACAAAATTGCCTTTCAGCATCGGTTTGTTTCAAAAGAAGGGACAACAGATGTTCATTTGATAGTTGCATACTGAGCTTCCCAATTGGAAAAAAAAAAACTTATACACAAAAGAAGAAGATGAAAGAAAATGGATTGCTTATATCTGGGAGCTAAAATCCGTTGTTATAATGCATTAATGCGAAACAGCATTGACATGCATTTTAAGTTTCTAACGCGCATAGGACACACGGAAAGATGATTGGAATCTACGCATGTTTTACCAGCCTTCTACAGTCGTATCAATTATTTTCAGTTTTATTCTTATCCTTTTTACCTACTTTTCTCAAGTTCTCGGTGTGTCGATCTGGTGAATAAACTGGTGGATATTTCCATGGTTGCAGGAGCCAAGCAAGAATATACAAATAGATGCATTTCATGTGTTCAAGGTATTGTTCCATATATTCAGTATCATCACTCAACTTTTCTGAACAGACCATTTATCATGTACTCTTTTTCAAATATATTTATTGATTTTTAGTTTCTTCGTATTTGTGCCAGCTATTTGCTGCTAACAAAAATAAGCCTCCCGGCATTGCCAACATATTTGTTGCCAATAGAAGCAAGATCCTCCGCTTCTTTAGTGACTTCAAGATTGATAGAGGTGGTACAATTTTCATACTATACTTTCTGTTTTGTCAAGTCCCGCTTTGGTCTTTGGTTTGATGGTTGTACGTGCTGAAATTCTTTTTTGTTTCTCATTCTAGTCTTTGGCGACACTTCAGGTTCATGCACATTTGCTTTTGTTTATGGCAGTAGGAACTGAAATTTAAATTTGAATTGGGTTTGTTGCAGAGGATGAACAGTTTGAGGCAGATAAGGCTCAAGTTATTAGAGAAATCGCACAAGTGGAATATAAGGATGGTGATTTGGCGAACGAGCGTCTTTTGAAAACTTATTAACTTGTTATAAGCCAGATTATTATTGTTTGATTGAATTATTTGCAAATGTGATTTTACACTTGAAGAGTTATTATTGTTTGATGCACGCGTTCGTGTCTCACCATTTTTGGAGTCCTCTTTCTTTTCTCATTTTCCCCACCATATTGTGAAATAAAGAAAAAAAAAACTGCTCACTACAGTGCCATATAAGTATTTTTCCCCCCTGGTAAATCAGTACTTTTTTCCTCTTGAAAATTACTAGTAAGTTCCCATTTTAGCTCTTAAACTTTGAAATTTTCTAATTTTTCCCTCTAGTAGTTGGAGTTGGGTTCCCTTTAAATGGCAAGGAAAATAATTATTTACACGAATCTTCATACACCGGTTTAATAAGATTTAAAGAATGTGTAGGAAAAATATAAATTCTGAAGTTTTCAAAATGTGCGGTCTGCAATATAAAAATTTTTGTACTTTGTTTTCATTTTCATTAAATTCAAATTTCCATCATTATTCGTATATGTTTTGAAAAGAAGGGACACTAATGTAAGCTGCTAGCTATGTATCTGTGTTAAAAACGGATTTCGAGTTGGTGCTGTGTAGTGAGGCCCATAATATTTGGCTGTGCACCTCTGAGCCGTCGGATCGACGGATCGTGCATCCAACGGCTAAGATCTCATCTCAACAACCAACGATCGAGAGCTGTTCATTGCCGAGATGAGATCCGAGCCGTCGGATACAAGATCCAACGGCTGGAGGTGCGCAACATGGTGCAATGCGCAACACCATTCCCCAATTGGTTAAAAACAAATGACCCGAGGCACCTGAGTTATTTTAAAAAATACCATTGTAAGAATATTTTACTTAAACATTATCCAACCAAAGATCGGAAATTCAGTAAAAATATTTTACATCGAAATAAACGGAGCCGCAAGTACAACGCTAGTGCAATTGGCATGATTCCTCTCCCCATAGATGAGGTGTGGAGTTCGAGTCCCACCCTCCCCGTAATACTAACTTCTAACAGTTAATTCTCTGTTGATATATTACAATGTTAGAGGGGAAGAAAAAACCAAATGGAGCCAAAATGAAAGTAGGTTTGGACTTCGGAGATAAGCCAACATGTTGGAATTTGACAAGAAGATAACCAAATTAAACCAAAGGAAATTAAGCTTTAAGTCTTAATCAATTAGGATCGGTTACATAAATTTGTATTTTTTATTGAGTTCTGTCGAGGACATCGTGTTTTCGTGGTATCTACTAAGCCTAAATCGTTGCACACTACCGCTTCTAAGACCAATTTCAGAGTACCTCTCCCCTTGGTGCTATCATCTAGAATTGGCAAGTCCAAACTTTTTAAAACTCATATATATCCTGTGGTGAGCCCCCCAAACCCGGAATCTGATCAATACATTGTTCAATCCAACGGTGATTTACTAGGTTGGGATCCACAATTGGAGATAGACGGTTGGATTTTCATCATACAGAGGTGTCGAAGGGACATCCGATAAAATTGGAACGATACAGAGAAGATTAGCATGGCCCCTGCGCAAGGATGACACGCACAAATCGAGAAATGGTCCAAGTTTTTTTTGGACCCTTTTGCCCCTAGTCCCGTACCATGTATTACCATACTACCCCCGAATTTCTCTTCTTTCCCCCCAAATTAACCCTACAAGCGGATGCACCTGATTCCTCTCCCTGCTCTTCCTCGTCCCGGCTCCGCTCAAGTCTCGAAAAAACTAGGGTTTTCAGCCAGGTTCGTTCTCTGTCTTTTTGCTAGCAAAATTCAATTCCTTTCTGGAAAATGATTAAACATTGTGCATATAATAGGTAAGTATAGATATATGTGTGTGTAGGTTTTTCTGTTTTATCGTTTTTCGACACAGACTAAATTACGGTTTAAAGAGGCTCCTCGTTAAGTAAATTAGCCAGGATCGGCTCGTTTACAGCCGAAGGGGGCTCGAGTTTTAAACGAGGCGAGCTCAAACACTATGAAGCTTGGCTCGTTTACACCCCTTGAAATGGGTTTGATACCAATAAAGCTTAATTTCCATCACCTGAATGTTGGTTTTAATTTGCGTGGATTAATGGTTTAATAATACTGTTATTTACCCAGAACGCTATGGCTCGGAATTCTTGTCCGCAAATTGGCTGATAAAATGCCTCACCCAGACAACCTTCATTCGTATGTTATTATTCATTGTGGAGTGTGGACCATGATTAGAGAAAATATGTATTGTTGGTTGTACTGCTTAAGTACCTTAGTTACCGTGGAGTGTGTCTTAATTGTATTTCCCACTAATAGTACTTGCTCTAATGGACTTTGGTATTGCACTAGATGCTTAGCTTTATAATACTGTAGTGAATTAGGGATGCTGAACTCAAAATTTTGTGATCTATTGTGGACTATCCTATCTGTTCCATTTATAATACGTGTGCTTATATGTTGGTACTTGGGTTAACCTTAATGGTGTTTCCATCATAATACGTACCATTTTATCTGCATTTGGCATGTTTTTGTGTCAGTTCTTTAAGTGATTGGATGGTTTCCTGCTTTCCCTCAACGCCTAAAAAGTTGGCGATGACCATAGCATGCTTCCTTGGGGGTGCGTCTCTTTTTGGCTTCGGTTTGCATCTTTCATATGTTCATGTTGCGCCTCAACAAGCTCGGATCAAAGCTCGGAACGATTTTGTTCGAGAGAGATTGAGAAAGAAACATGGCAAGTGATCAAATGTGCTTCCTTGCTGCTCTAGGTATGATTGAAATTAGTGGCCAACTTATCAAGTGCTTGGAAGTTCTAAGTTTGCATAGTTCCATACCATAGTCATTGAGCTTCATGACAAAGTGAAACTCCTAGGAAACCCATTATGAAAACGAGTTGGGAACATTCGTAATCATAAGGATAGAATGTGTTCTAGTATATGTCTCCATAGTATCTTCTATAATTGAATATGACGACGTAAGAATTAAGCGTTTGTTTCATGCTCTTTTGACTCTTAGATCATATAAACCTGACAATTCTTAACCCGATTCCTTAGGAACTTCTTGAATCCGTTTCTCCTAGGCTCTATTTAAGGGGATACCGAATTTGAAATTCTTTGGATCCCCAGAGAACCTTTATGAACGTCCATCTTTGAGTTGATTACATATGCTTCAAGAATGGGCTTTATATGCTTCAACTATGCCTGTGTCACTATGTAGTGCCTATAACACAGCTGGTTGCAAAGAAGCTTACAGTGACATAATTCTATCTCCATTCAGTTGTCTTATACTATAAACCTCTCTCAAGATCAATGCAAATATATGTTTTAGATAGAGTACAACGGAAACCTCCAGTATCGATCCATTGTTTCTTGATCACCGAAAGATCTCATAATCCCACGGAGAGGAAAATATTAGCAAATTATGGGGATAGCATTATGTAAAATGAGTTCTGTAAGGTCCTTCTAGTGACATTTCACTTGAGAATTAAGTTGCTTCACTGAAGGCTGAGATAGATTGGCTCATTTTTCTGATTGACTGTCAGTAGGGAGCTTTAAATTCAACTAGCTTGGGTACCTTTAAGTTGAATATTCCATTAAGTTGAATCTGATCTCAAAAGATTATATGCTCAAAATAGTACCGAACTTAGCTGGCTAATACCAGGTAAGTCTCTGGCTCCACCGAGCTGAAGTGGGTTGATCTTACAGTCCTCTCTGTCTCTCCTCATGTCAATTAAGTATTGAATAACTTTCTGGTTATTGGATATGACACTGCTACTTACAGAAGATATTCTTTGGTGCTGTATCGGTGCAGGGTCTCTAAGGATGTTGTAGAAGTAATACAACTTGGGTGCAGAGTAAGCTTGTTCGGGCATACAGTGAAGTTCTATATAGAGGTTCAGCATGTTTCGAAGACTTTATCAATGTGCACAATCTCCTGATGTTCGAAATTAGAAGTTGAATCCTGGATATTTCCATTTCCGGTTGGAGATTTCCTGAAGGTGAAATATAATTCGCGGATGCTATATTTGTGGCAGGCGCTATTTATTTTCGTTAGTTCTTTGGTGCAATTCGTGGACGACATCCTTGATGGGTTTTCTTTTTGTTGTTTTTTGAGATGTGGGAATCAGAAAGATGAGTATAATTTTTTTTCCCAGAACTTGTTAAACCTTGGTTTCTTAATCTGATCGATCCAAGCCATAAACCATTCTTCCTCTTCCTTGCCTAGCAAAACCCTGTCTTGCACTTGGAGGAGGGGGCAAAAGCTTGAAAAGATAAAAGGAAACAAAAATTACTCTTCAACTAGGAGAAGGGTAAAAACTGGTCAAAACGATGGCGTAGTAATGTGGTTGGTGAAGATAGCGACACATCGGTTTGTTGGCACCTTAGTTACATAATCCTTCAAAATGTCATGCAGTTCCGTTCTCAATCTTTGCATTATGTTTGCACTCTCAATTTTTGCTTTCGCAAATTTTAGTAGTTTGAAACTTTGAGATATGGTTTAAAGACATTTTTACACTCCTACTCATACACGCATACTCGAATTATTTAACTTAGGTTGGTATATTTTAATGAAGTTAAAGAACCAACACCTCACAATTAAGAGGAGATGATATCAAGACAACAATAATCTCTTACAGCTAAGAGAAAATAACAAGAATTAATGATTCAACCAATGAAAGTCAGATTTAACTAGTGATGATGAAAAGATTAAAAAAAGGAAAAACAAATGTTCTATGAAGGACAATTGCGTCATTTAGTGGTAAAAGTTAACACGTCTAGGAGTTAGTTTACGAAAGGGAAAATTCCAATAATAGTTTCAAAATTAAGGGATAACACTGTCATTACGAAAACCTCAAGGTAAGTAAGTGAAATTACTCCAATTTTGAGAATATATACGAATGACAAAATGGAAAACTGCCCCATTTTTCAGTTGAGATAGAAAAAATGGCGACGACGCCGACGCTGACGCCGGCGGAGGATACTCCACCAAAATCCGACGCCGAACTCGAGAAGAATCCAAGCCCTAATTTCACTTCGAGTCCTCCTTCCGTTTGCCTTCTCAGATGCGCCTTCGACTCTGGCTCTGGCGCCATCGTGGGCTCCATTTTCGGATTCGGTCATCTCTCTCTCTCATATACTTATTTACACACACACACACACACATCTCTCTCTCTCTCTCTCTCTCTCTCTATATATATATATATATATCACCCTTCGTGGTTCTTTCCGCCGTACTGAAATTTTTTTTGCTCTGAAGTTTGTTGTTTTTGTGTTTATAGACTTTCTTCAAGAACCAACAAATACCTGTAGTAATTTTTCTGTTCATGCTCTATGGGATTATGGTGAGATTACGGAATGAATTGCGTTGGTTTGGTGTGAAACATGGACGGACTTGGGTGCGAATGACGGCGTGGGGGATTGTACTTATCAAAATACTTTTTGGTTAGCGGATATTGCATTTTTTGCAATTGGTTTTTTCTATAACTCAGGTGTTCGGGCCATATTTCGTGCACCTCAACTAATCCTAATTCGTAGGGGACCAATCTCGTTGTCCACGCACGTGCAGGGGTGATTAAAGATGGAGCAAAGCTCCTATAGATTGGCCCCAAATGGGTTGATTGCTGTAAGAGATTTCGAACCTGACACCTTAGGATGGAGCAAACCCTAAATCTTAGACCTTGACCTCTAGGCCAGACATTTTTATAATTGTTTGGGTCACATCCGTTTCCATTTCATGGTGAAATCATAGTTTTTTGAAAATCGGTGAAATCATATTTGGCTTGGGTAAGACCTGAGCCATTGATTGTTATTGGCTTAACCCGAGTCTTACTTCCAAACTGTTTGACTCATATCACTCTCCAAACCTCATCTTAAACTAAACTATAGACTAACACTCTAATTCCAGCGTCTATCAGCCTCCCTAACGTGTTCCAATAATTTTCTGGTTCTCTTATTTTATTCTCTCTCTCTCTCTCTCTCTCTCTCAAGTCTCAACCACTAGTTGAAAACAAATAGAACAAATGATATTTAAATAGAATATTAGAAGAAGGAAAGATAATATATTAATAGCATAGAAGTAGAGTATAGAGTATGATGCAGTTGACATAGCTAAGGTAGAAAGTGACCTTTTAGATTTAGATTGGTCCAAAATTAGAGAGGCTGGTGTGAATGCTCTAATAAGTTAAAGCAGCTGTGGTGCAGATGCTCTTGTAATGTAGATGAAATATGTCCCTAGAAGATTTGAAGTAAATTTACATCAGTGTAAATTTACCTTCGACTACTGACCATATGATGGAAAGGGCACAGAAAACTGTGCGTGTCGTGTCAAATTGCTACCTCTTAGTTCAATTTAAAATTGGAATTGCCCGGCAGGGGCCCAGGACTAACAGTTTCGTCACATCGTTATTCATTTAGTGGACGTGTTGAAGCTGTGATGGTGATTTTTGTTACCTGAAATGGGTATCAGGTACAGGATTGGTTTCGAGGAAAGGATTTAAAGGCTCCCTTGGAGAGGTTGCATCTTCTGCCAAGGTACGAGAGGTCCTATGATTCACAGAGATTTGATTGGACGAAAGAAATCAGTGGAGTTTCCTGTTTTTCAGCACCCATTATCATTGTTGTTTTTTTATGGGCATCCTGTTCGCGAATCACGTCTTTTTTTAAACCTTTGCTCTGCTTACCAGACATTTGCAGTATTGTCCGGAGTTCACAGTTTCGTCGTCTGCTTTTTAAAGAGGCTGCGGGGGAAGGATGATGGTATGACATCTCACCTATAGTGCTGGAACGGGAACTTAATACGGTTTTTCCTTTCTATATCCTTTGGGGTTTTTTCCCTTGCAGTTATTAATGCTGGAGTGGCTGGATGTTGCACTGGCCTTGCTTTGAGTTTCCCAGGTACAAAAAACAGAGTTATTCGTTTTACCATAGCCAGATTTTCCAGCTTTTCATATCGCTAGCTCATCAATCAATAAATTTTTTTATAATGATGATGAGCTGGCAATGTTCTAAAAGTCGCCAGGCGCTAGTCAGGCGGTTGGCCACCTTCGAGCGATTAATCGGTGCATATTAATTAGTAATCGGCAATTAATCGTTACTCGGACCTAATCGGATAGGCCCTACCAGCGATTCATTTCTTTTTTTAGAATACTGTGAGCTGGATAGTTTCAAGTTTCAACCATGGAAATGACTCTTTTGAGTCAAGACGATAGATGAGCTATAGCTTGGTTCATGTTTGACTCCTTAAGAGCATCTGCATTGGTCTCTTACGATGCATTAGTGCTGGGTGTCAGTTCAGCTAGTGGTGGGATAAAAATCTGCTCCATACGCACAGTAGCTAACAATTTAGGCTTTAGTTGTTAACTGTCGCGCCACAGTTGCCACACCTTTTAGCTGACAAATTATAGAGAGTTTGTACGTAAACTAATTATACCGATAGGCCTTTTTTTGATGGACTCTCTAGAGGGGTTGGAGTCCTATGGATATGGACTCGTATACCTGGTGTTTGGTTGCCTTTTGTCGAGGCCTGAACCATTAGTTCAGGCGGACTACGAATCCCTTCTAACTACAAATCCCATTCTTTCCTCACTACCAATCCTTCAATCTATAGCACGTATCAAACGAGGCCATAGTGTTAGAGAGAAAAGGAGGACCCTTATGCTAAACAGACAGGATCTTCGGGTTTGAATGGTGGGTAGGATGTTCAAAAGAGATGGAATTAGAAGTGGCCGTCAAGTTGCATAATTCGTAAACGGTAAAACAACACTTCTGATGCACATGTAGTTACTCTTGTGTGTGCGTGTGTGAATGCCTCCAGTAACTGAGCATTGATGGTGTTACTTCATGTTTTATAGGTGCACCCCAGGCCCTGCTGCAGAGTTGCCTCACTTTTGGCGCATTCTCGTTTTTCATCGAAGGGTTTAACAGACGGCAAACGGCTTTGGCACTTCCACTGTCCGTAGGAATCAAGAGTAGGCCCTCCACTCCACTCCCTCCGCTAGCTTTCCCTCTTCCAGACGAATTTAAGGGGCCCTTTTCTTCTTTCTGCAAATTGATCAGAACACGCGGGCCATTTTGATCTGCAACTCGCTGATTAAGCAAGCCATGCATCAATTTCGCACTAAATCTTAAGTTGAAAGTTACTGTGGTTATATTGTGCAGTCGGAAAATTCTGTCTGTGATCTTGAACCTTATCAGATCCATTATGATAAATTTTTGCTGGTCTAAAAATTTCAAGTGGCTTCCTCTTTTTCCAGAGAGGTGTATTTGGTCTGTGAATCGCTTTGCATTTCATGGCATGCCTTCTTTGTAAGAATCCACCAGGAAAACCATTTCTATGGGAAAATCATGAAATTTCTCACCATTTACCTATGCTTTCATAAACTTGCCAATCAGGGGGGAAAAAAAAGACTTAACTGCAGATTGTCACATGTAAAATGAACTTTTGTTTTCAAGTTATCGTCAATAAACCCCAATCCAAAAACATAAAACAAAAAAAATTTATCATCGATACCATTACCGGTACTTTACTCGATGGCTAGCTTAGTTTTCTTTAACTAATGAAACTCAATTGTTAAAACTGTAGTGAAGGGACACTGGGACAATCTTTTGGCTGTATTTTCTTGCCATATCCAAATGAAATATTATAAAATCGCTTGAACTAAGCTGTGGTCCTCGTTTTATATTACAAAAATAAAAAATAAAATTTAAGTTGTTTCTTTAGCTAAGATAGGTCAATTAGACAATTAATTATTTGAAAAATAAGTATTCGAAGATGGAATTAGACAGATAATTTCCCCTGAACATAATTAAAGTTTGCATAAAATTCAAGCTTTGTTCCACTAAGATAAATAAAGACTTATTTTTTGAATTAAAGGGAATGTATTATGGGAGAGTGATTTGTTTTGTAAAACGAAATATAAATACTTCAAAAATAAGAATCTTAACGGAATGGACCCTTGGACCGGGCAAAATTACACCCAAAAAAGTTTTATCTGGCTCGACTTGTTTATTGGGCTTCCTGGAGATGTCCACGGGCCTTATTAAGGCCAGGCCCAATTTCGCTTCCCTGTCTTTCCACACAAAGACGGAGGACACAACAGTAATTTTACGGTTTAGGGTTTCATTTAAAATCATCCCCCTCTCCGTCTCACTTTCTTCTCGGCAAACCCTCCGTCTCCCTGCTACCAGTTGGCGACTCTAGAAACCCTAGAATCCTCTCTCATCCGCAACCATGGGTACCTCTCTCTCTCTCTCTCAAGCAGTCCCATTCTGAATCAAAACCGTCTTCGTTTGTGATGCTAATCTCTGGATGTGTTTGCAGGTATCTCTCGGGATTCAATGCACAAGAGGCGTGCCACTGGAGGCAAGAAGAAGGCGTGGAGGAAGAAGCGAAAGTAACACTCCCTTGCGAATTTGCACTTCAGTTTACAAAATTTCTGATCTTCATTTCTAGTGTTTGAATAACGAGTTTGCCATTTTTGTCAAAAAAACCATGCACACTTGTACCTTCACTTGATTTACTTTACCCTATTTATGTTTGCTTATCGTCAGTGTGATTTTGTTTAGTCATTTGTTAAAATGTGTATCTATATAGGCTCTTTATGGATAGTTGTGGATTTCATATTAGTATTTTGATGTTTTATTTAACAAAATTTACATTTTACTGTATTAAAAAGCTCTTTAAAAATAAATTTGTAATCCCGAAAGCAATCATTGCTATGAACCTCTGAAACTTAAGTAGAAATCCTTAGCAAACGTGAATCTGAGCTATCCTTATTGAATACCTAAGTCAAATCCCTGCATTTTTAATTATTGTGCCATTCGGTAAAAGTTTGTGAGCCAATTGGTAAAAGTTAGTGACTATTACTTGCACGTGATTTTCGATACCATGTTTCTGATTCGCTTATGGTCTGGGATTTTGTTTCGGTATTTGTGAAACTTTAAGGCTTGTTGGGATAGATGTGGATTCCACTTGAAGTAATTTGATGCTCGTACTATTAAATAGCCATTTCAAGTTACTCCTCTTATATTGTAATCTCAAAAGGGCTAGAACCATCACGATGAAGCTCCCAGGCTCAAAGTTTAAATCTGTATCAAAAATTTGAGTTATTCTTATTGAAAACTAATGTAGAATCACTGCATTTGGATCCTATCTATTCATATGTAGCTATAGTGATTTCACATTCCTTTCATTTAGTTGATTGTATTGTCTGCTTGGTATCGTCTTTGATTGCTGTGTTGTGCAATTTTATGATCATTTTGGCTTTCTTTGGATAGATGTGGATTTCAGATGAAGTGATTCACATTTCTATGGAAAGAGAACAGTTCAAATAGGGTTGATAGATTACCTATTAATTTCAACTTTTGATTTTGGGAGCTTTATTGCGATGGATATGAAATGACTATTCTTAATAGGAACGATTTAAAATCCTTTTCTTAATGGTTATAGTTATAAAATGCTCCCTATAATATACATCCCTTCTACCACTGGCCCGCTAATCGATCTTCTTCTCTAGTTTCACAACCCGCCTATAGTTAAACCTCCCATATCTTTGTTCAAATGCAACATTGCAGAACTTCATGGCAAAGTCACATATGTCCAAACGGACCCTTCGTTGTTGATTAAGTTGCATTGTTTGTTGACCTTGACTACC
This sequence comes from Rhododendron kiyosumense, assembly GCA_019656275.1. Taxonomy (NCBI): domain Eukaryota; kingdom Viridiplantae; phylum Streptophyta; class Magnoliopsida; order Ericales; family Ericaceae; genus Rhododendron; species Rhododendron kiyosumense. Next base: position 75,775 of record BPLS01000375.1, on the reverse strand, counting down.
AGGTTTGTCATGATCCGTTGGATCTCTGCTTTGGTATGGCCTGTTAGTGTTTATAATTAAAGGGCTAATAATTGAAAAACTAAAATCAGCTTGCCTGATTAATAGGCATGCCATAAACTCCAATGGGAACCATTTAGAACTTGGTTGTGTTTCTATGGATTTCCTGTATCAGAGTTTTAATTTGTTACAACCGCTAAAGTTTTTTGAATCTTGAAAACCCCCTTATAGTTTATATTGGCTTGTCTCTGGTTCATTATAAACTTCAAACTTCTGGCAACTATTTTTGTATTGTCTTTTTTAGTACATTTTTTATTGATGTTTTTTTTGGCCTTGAAGGTATGAGCTCGGAAGACAGCCTGCTAACACAAAGTTGTGTAAGGACACAAAGACTCAAAAGACAGTTCGCAGAATAAGAGTTCGTGGTGGGAATGTGAAGTGGCGTGCACTCAGGCTGGATACTGGAAACTACTCTTGGGGGAGTGAGGCTGTGACACGGAAGACTAGAATTTTGGATGTGGTATATAATGCATCAAATAATGAGTTGGTTCGAACCCAGTCGTTGGTGAAAAGTGCAATTGTTCAGGTTGATGCTGCTCCGTTTAAGCAGTGGTACCTTCAGCACTATGGAGTTGAAATTGGTCGCAAGAAGAAAACTTCTGCTTCAGCCAAGAAAGAAGGAGAGGTGAGATTTTTTGTTAGCTCCTCTGATAGTCTGTTCCATTTGTTGATTGGTTTATCTCCGGTACAGTCGTTTGTAATTCAACAAAAAGCTCATTTAAGAAACAAGTAATTTTTTTTTTCTTTGTCTGATTTCTGTTGGCATTTATTAGTAATCGGAAGAAGTTTTCTGTGCAAATTGTTTTGGAAATTTTGTGATGTGCTTAAATAGTATGTTAAGCATCATGATAAATTCCTGTTAATTAGTAGCTCTTGAAGTATCTCCTCCTTAAGCTGTGCTTTTTATTGGCTCACAGGAGGGTGATGCAGCACCTACCGAAGAGGCCAAGAAGAGCAACCATGTTCTGAGAAAAGTGGAGAAGCGTCAACAGGATCGCAAGATTGATCCCCATGTTGAGGAGCAATTTAGCGGTGGTCGTTTGTTGGCTGCAATTTCTTCTCGACCTGGCCAGTGTGGTCGTGCTGATGGGTATGTCACATTTCGCTTTGTTTGCAAAATGTGAGGACAAAACGTAGTTCTTACCTAGTTTTTTGTCCAGATCTGGTGTTTGATGTATTACCCACTGTGTGTTCCTAATACCCCATAATCAACATCTAAATTTTCACATTCTCCTGCGTAAGAATTTGACAGTTCAAACACATCACACCTTCCCTGGTAAAGATGTTTTGACAATTCAAACTCGTCACATTGGATAATGTGGTCGTTCCGTTGCAGATGTTTCCTTTTTATCAGTGTTTGAGAGTCACTAAACTTACAACCCTGACCATGTAATGGACCATGATTATAGTAGTAGATTGAGAAAGCTTGTTTTTAAGCTAGCGCCATCACTTTCGTTGGTACAGTTTCGCGATTATCTTTGGACACTAATTTTTCCCAAATGCTGTGTTAAAATTGCTGATTACAGGTATATATTAGAGGGAAAAGAGCTGGAGTTCTACATGAAGAAGATTCAGAAGAAGAAGGGAAAGGGTGCTGCCGCTTGAAGCGATTTTCAATTTTGTTACCTGAACTTAATCGTAGAATTCAGGGCTCTACTTTTTTTCCCAGTTTTTGCTTTAATTCTAAAGGCTTGGTAGTGATGACAGGTTGAGTTGACAGTTAGCTTGAAATTTTTTATTTTCATTTTGTCGAATGTTAAGAGCGAGTATTCTCAAACATTGGTTTTTGTCTTGAATTTTGATGGGGTTAGTGTGCCCCTTAGGTTTGCAGAGTTCTTCAAGTGCAGAAATTTCAAAAGGAAGCCTCAATTACCCAACTCACAAGTCTCAATATTGGCATTTTTGGATTCCGAAATTTTTCTCTATTACATCCCAGTGCACTTTGGGTCAAGAAACTACAATTATACACGCCAAAATACTTCTCTCTCTCTCTCTCTCTCTCTCTCTCTCTCTCTCTTATGATGACCCAAGTTATTCGAGGGTTTTTATTTTTTGGTAAAAAGTAGTACTAGAACTTTATGGATGGATAAAAGAGTTCCTACAAAAGTTATTCGAGTTGTTTGAGCTTGTGATTTTCCGTTAAAAACTCGTTCAAGATTGTTTATCAGTTAAATTTACCAAGTTTAAATATTTTATAGAGTTTGTTAAGCTTTTACTTAAACTCGAGAAATGAACTTGGCTCGTTTGAGTTCATAGACAATCTTGAACAAGTTTTAAGCTTTATAATTGAAGCTACTAGAGACTGGTGGGTATTAAAACTCGTTGAGTTCATAGACAATTCAACCCTATGTGTATAATTGAAGCTATTTAAGCTCTCAAATCAAACTTAAACAATTAATTACTCAGCTCATTCGACTACATCGATTTAGCAATTAATTCTAACCTTCTTTGAATTTGTTTCCCCCCTTACCGATAGTTGAGATGTTGAAGAAAATACCTAATTCCACTTCCACTCAACATTTCAAGAAAATACTCGCAAAGTTCGCTACCAAGAAAATTTTCATATTTTAGATGACCATATGATACAAAAATCAAATTGCCTAGGTCACTGGTCTCATTGCTTGAATCAAGGAGGCCCACCCTAGTGGTTCAGCTGAGTAAAAAAAAAAAACATTTATAGGAGTAGAAAATAATTGACCAAAAACGGGTAGGGATAGCTACGCAAATAGGTTTGGAATTGTTATAGGAATGGGGGTTGGACTTGGAGCAAGTGTCTGATAAAGATATGGATGGGTGCCAAAAAGTCAAGAGATTCACTTAAAAGGAACACCCAATAGTGACATATAGACTATCGGGTTAGGGTTAGGCCACAACAGAGGTTCGATTCTTAGGGTCAGGTTGTTTATTTTTTTTTTGAATTCTTTAGTTTTTGGTGTGGATAACCTGCCTTTGACTGAATCGGAAATGAAATTTAGTTGATGAGCGCGTAAGCTGACCCGAACACTCGTGATTGTCGAATTAAAGAGAGGCCCCTAGGATGTTTCAATAATCAAATACATAAAATTATATAAGTTGTCCCGAATGGATTTTTGAAAGAGTTAAGATTTGCTGACTGATTTGTTCTTGACGTTGGTGCTGTGCACCGTACTGCGCACTTTTGAGCTGTCGGATCGTGCATTTGACGGCTCGGATTTTATCTCGGCAACTAACGATCGAAAGTCGTTCATTGCCGAGATGAGATCCGAGTTGTCAGATGCACGATCCAATAGCTCAGATGTGCATAATACGGTGCTGCGCACACCACTACACAGCACCATCCTCAATTCGTTCTTGACACCTCAATAGGAGAAGTATTTTTTAAGCATATAAAATCAAAAGTTCTAGGGATCCCTTGTTTCGTAGAGTTATTAGTAGTATCGATTATAAGGTGTTTTTCTAGATCCTTGTGTTTCTATTTTGGATGAAATTCTTTTATAAAGTGCCGTTTAGCTTTTCGTGATGAACATTACTCCATTGATCAAAAAATAAAAATATTAACGAGCTCTACTTGTTTTGAATTCCCTTTACCGATGTCATATTTTATACTGATGAAATATAAATTTTCTGCAATCCAACTATTTTTTGTAAGAAAAGAAAAAAAAATCCTTTTCTAAAATAGTAATAATACCCAATTTTTTAGATTCAATATAACAATCGAAACTCATAATAACAACTGAAAAGCAAAAAAAATCTTGAGCATGAGGAGTGGAAATGATGTGACTAATCTGCACAGTGAGAGAGTTTGGAAAATCTGAGTTCAAATTGCACAGGAAACCAGATATTTTGCTAAAAGTTCAATTTTACTACTACAACCTTCCATTATTACAGAAAATGGAAGTGGGCCCTGTTGTCCCCCTAATAACATGGGTGTTGTCCCCATTCAGGCCGTCCAATTTTGGCAATACACAGCTCAAATTTTATCTCGACAATGCACTGATGGACGGTTGAGATTTGTTTGACTGAGATGAAATCTGAGCCGTCCATTGTCGAAATAGACGGCCCGAATGGAGACAACACCCGAGTACATATTACATATATCCTTCATTTTAACATCATGCATGACACCAGAATACCATGTAAAAAAAAGAAAAGATAAGAGAACATGAAGTGAAGTGGGAACCAACATCCACATCACAAGCCACAGAATTCAGTTCATATCATTTTCCTTTCATGAGAAAATTGAAAAAGAAGAAAACTTGTATACATGTTTTGTTGTTATTTCTTGTTGTCAAGGTTAATCATTACTGGTAGGATAAACAAAGGAATTTCACACGGGATGTTTCACACGGGAGGCTGCTGAGGCAGCTGAGCAGCTCCCTGTGGAACAGGTGTAGAGCGGCCGATTCAGCCGTTTATCTCGGCATCGACGGCTCAAATCTCAACCACGAATTCTTGAACCGTAAAGTGAAAGGGAACCACCGTGTAAGGTAAAGAGCCTCGCCTAAAGGACCAGACCCGTAGCTGAGAACAAGATCGAAAGCGGAACTTCTCTGCTCGGCAGCATCTCCCATTTTTCCTGGAAAAATTAGTTAGTGCTCACGCGATGTCACAGATTCCTTCCCCACTATTAATCCTGTCAAACAAACAAACGGACCATAATTCATGAAGTAGATTCCGGAAGCCACGCACATGGAAAATCTGAAGGGACTGCTTTGAGAAAAGGGCATGCGTATCAGAAGGAGTACTATATATCTGCAACAGCGAAAGAAAAGGTAGGTACAAAAGAATGAGGCAACCAAATACAGTAAAAAGTGTAATGGGATCCTTCTCTTTTCATAATGGTATGTTCGGATCAGTTTGCGCGTGTCTCGACTAGTACCGAGGCTAACGATTGAGCAAACCTTCCAAAGTTCCAATGACCCCAAAATTTGAAATGTTTGACTTCTATAGAATTTGAACATGCGACTTCACGAAAACAAGCACTAACTTATTAATTTTTTCATGTCCACTCAGCCAAACGCCATGAGTTCAAGTGTAATGGGATTCTTTGTAATAAAGGAAGTAAAAAAATGTAACTTGGCCATCTTCACAAAAGTCCAAAACTTGGGTGAATGGATTTCAAAGAGAGAGTTTTAGGATCGTCTATAGTGGCCCTTCCAAGTGATTTGAATTAAAGAGGAGTTGAGCCCTACCATTGATTATAAGGCTTTGATTTCCAAAGTTGTATTTGGGGGTTTGGGATAAGCTTTTTTAGTTTGAATTTTTACATGCAGATCATGACTTTGGGAAGACAAATTAAATTGTTGTCCTTAGAGCATCCGCAATGGGAATAATCAAAATCAATAATCAAAATGTGTTACGTCAACATTTAATTATTTATTTAGTTTATAATCAACTTAACAACCTCTGCCTCCACCTTGGTTATTTTTGCATCCCTAACCAAAAAAACCCCACAATACACAATGCACCTATGTCCAATCGCAAACGAGTTCCAATCACACACCCGACCACACCAAATTATTCATCTTAATGAGACGATTCCAATGTGGGATGTTTTTGAGTTATTAAGTTTTAAGTTTGGTTATTAGATTTGGTTATTGAGTTTTGGTTATTAGTAAAAGTTGTTAAGTTTGGTTGTGGAATGAGTTGAATTTGGTTATTTGCTAAAAGACTTGTAATTTTGCTTATTACAATGTGATGTGTTTTTTGAGCATTGTTGTTAAATTTGCTTATAGCCTTATCCACACCCATTTGCTTATTACAATGGAGATGCTCTTATTTTCTACCTAAATTAATAGTGCTACTGCAATCTATACCTATACTTTTTTTTGTTACAAGTCAGTATTCGAGACAACTTAATTACGCGCATCTCAATTAGGATGTGTCCCACTAATTCAAATAATTTAAATTAAAGGTGATGTATTGTTAGAGAACGACTTATCTTGTAAAGTGAAAAATAGATACTTAAAAGATAAGAATCTTAACGGAACGGGGTTAATCTAATTGTGGGGCACCCAATTAAAGTCGGAGCAAGACTCTGTATGGACTGACCCCAAAGGAGTTGATAACACTTGGTGGGTTTTTAAACCCGAGACATTGAGGAACCAAACCTTTAAATCTCAAACTTAACCACCAGGCCAACCCGTTCGAATTATTCCATACTTAATACTTTTATTGCCTTAGTTTTTTGTTTTGACTTTCCTTCAACCCCCGTTACCAGTTTTACATATCAATTCCATTTTTCCCTGGTTTAGACTGTGTTTGGATCTTGATTGTGAAAATTTGTGGTTGAAAAATGGGTTTTCTGAAGCTATTTTCCCCCATAATTCCCTCCTAAATATCTCCAATTAAGCAAAGAAAAAGATCTCTCGTTGAAACTTCGTACTTAGCTTTGAAAAAAAATGTTCAGATAAGAGCCCTAAAGATAAATTTTAATTATGTCTCTTTAGAATAATATGATTAGAATAATAAGATCTTCACACTGGTTCAAACAGATTGAAAATTGGAGCTGTATTTTTAATACTATAAACAATCTAAATAAATTAAGTACTATAATTTTTAATCCGTTTAAACAAGTGCGAAGATCTTATTATTCTGAACATATTATTCTAAAGGATCATAATTAACTTTTGTCTCTAGAACTCTCATAATTAAGTATCTGTTCTTTATTTAGTATTTTGCAGATCAGAAACGTGATTATTTATAGCCTTAAAGACAAAAGTTATTTATGTCTTTGTAGAATAATATGTTTAGAATAATAAAGATCTTCGCACTTATTCAAACGGATTAAAAATTGGAGCACTTAATTTTTTTAGACTGTTAAAAAAAACAATTAAAATTAACTGCTCCAATTTTCAATCCGTTTAAACCAGTGTGAAGATCATATTATTCTAAAGAGAAATAATTAAATTTTATCTTTAGGGCTCTTATAATCACATTTCTACTCCATAGGATTGCAAATAAAAAACCTAAGGATGTTTTTTCTTCCAAAATGGTACCGTCTGGGGTGTGGGTACGGAGTACCATGCTTCATGGCACAACAGAGCCCTGCGTCCGGAGAATAACTACTACCAAGATTCACGGACGAAATGATTTTTTTTTTTTTTAATTCCCATATTATCCAGGGGAAGTCATTACCGGCATATCACGGTAAACAATGCTGAGAACACACATTTATTTGTGAGATCCACATTGGAGGATTCTTGAGATATCTGTATCTAAATCTGAGAATTTATGTTCAGGTATATAGCATCGCTCTATCGGCAATCGTGTATCATTTACATCTGTGCATCATGTTGACATTTCTATTTTACTGTATTTTTGAATACTAAGAATTATTAAAGCCAATGGAATAAAATACACTTGCAGAATTCCCCAGTTAGAACCCAAAGAGCAATTCCATATTACATTCAAACAAATCTAAGCAATTAGTAATAAGTGATATTTCCTGTTGCATTATTTTCATACCGGGGTTTTTTGTCTGGTGGTGGTCTTTTTTGCCTTTATCAGAGGTGTTCGGGTCAGCTTACGCGTACCTCAACTTATTCCCTCTTTGGTCTAGTCAAAGACATGCATGTTATCCCCGTCGGAACTAGAGAATTCAAAAATAAAATAAAATCCTTTTATTGCATCCTAACCCCCCAAGAATCAAATTCTAATCTATTGTGTGAGAAAAAAATCTACTAACCAACCAGACTTAACTCCTTTCGCTTATCTTTGTTTACATCCATGTGTGTGAGAAAGTTGATACTAGGTGATGAATGATGCAACCCACTAGTTATTTCGATGGGGAGAGTACAATATTCAGTACAGGGCATGATGAGGAGATTAGCAATTGAACTGAAAAAGGTGAAGACAGAGAGGCAAAAGAGTACATGCATTTTGCAATAGAATGATAACATGCAGGTAGTGGTGCATAATCATACGATTAGCTTAACCTACAAGAATGGGAGAGAGAGAGAGAGAGAGAGAGAGAGAGAGAGTGAAAGTTTTTATGAATCCAGTCCTGCTAAAGATGCAATTATCACCTTTACACTGTGGCAAGGGTAATTTGGTCTCATAAAAACTACCGTAAATAAATACTGGCTGATGATTTTTTATTTTTATCTGGAGGGTTGGGGGAGCAGAAGAAACATCCTGTAGAGAGGCCGATTCGCACTCATCTCGGCAATTAACAGTTCAGATTTTAACCGAGCAATAAACGTAAGCGATTTGTATGCGCTCATAATCGATCCAAGCCGTCCATATCGAGATGAACAACTGAATTGGCCTCTCAACAGAAAGCTGCTTAACAGCATCTCCGGGTCCCAATTTTTTTGGCTGTTTACTACCACCCCATTTGATTGTAGGGCCAGTCGGCAATTCTCAATACAACCAGTTCCTGTCAATTTTTAATCCTCTTAACAATAATGTAAATGCTTATCCACACCGGGAGAGAGAATTTATGAAAGCCAATCACTAAACTAATCCTTCGATGGTGTACTCCGCCCTGCTCTCAATCTTTACTCTGCGTTCTCGCTATCAATTTTGAATGTATTTTTAAATGCACTTTTTTCGATCATGTTCCCACACACCCATTCACGTGCTAATTACCCGAGCATTCATGTGCGAATTATGTGACTTAAAACCTGACGTCTCCTATTACGGGATGGGTGATATATACTATAAAAAAAAATGTTAACTCAAAATATGGTCTTGTTCGTTTCGGAGTCTTAAAATTTTTAGCCACGGTTTCTAATAAATTTTCTCTGTCTATCTCCCTCTCCACTTATTACTCTCAAAAATCTCCTTCAAAATCCAAACCGAACAAAACGATGATGATTGCCAAATAAATTAAGGTAGGAATAATTGGCTAATGTAGAAAACAAAAGCATGTGTACCCACTCAATAATATCCCTGTGATTGGTAATGCTAAATCCTCTTTTGGTCATCGCGTGGGTCGGTGTTGACACCTCCCCCTCAACCCCCCACCCCCACCCCATCATCCTCTGGATAATTGTTTAATCAAAAATCTGTTACTACTATTATTAGTATAAAAATATTGGGACGATTAACAAAAGAAAAAGAAAGACATGCTCTCAAATAATTGTTCCGGATAGTTGCTGGAGTTGTCTCCGAAATCTCGGTCCTGCAAAAATGTCTAAGGAGTTGTTTGAGGGGCTGGATTGTCCATTATGATTATCTATTTTTCATGTTGTTTGTTTGGGAGCTCTATTGTGATAGTGCATTCTATCACAATCTATTTTAAAAGCTACAATTTAGAGGCACAATTTGAGAATTAGTCTTGGAAGAGATTTTTTTTTAATTTTCATTTTGGATTATCAGATTCTAGTAATGTTGAAAAGACTTTACTACCCCTAAACTTTAACAATAATTCCAAAATTGCTCTCTAGGTATATTCTACTCTTTCCCATCACCCGACTGAAAGACGGCAAATTCAATGAAAAATTAAGCCAAAGGGAGTTCAATTCTTCTCAACTTTTGTATCGATGCAATTTCGGACTTCGATCTCGTAAAAACTTCAAAACACACACACACACAATCTCATACAATCTAATGACCAAAAATACACAAATACAGAGGTATACTAATTTCTTTAATTTCTCAATACAGAGAATTTAAGGGGAGCCAAAGGACCCATCGAGGAGGAGTCTGACCGTTTTAAAGAAATTGAAAATCGAGAAGAAAGGGAAACCTAGGGATCCAGCTATTTCTGAACGGTCAGCATGGGTGTTGGTCCCATCCGAATCATTCATGCTTGACAATAAACGGATTAGATTTCACCTCAATTGAATGGCTAGATCAACCGATAGCTTGGATGATACCAACACCCATACCAACCCACATGGTCCCCCAAGGCAGGGTCCCCATTTCAGTCCAGTTGGGCATGTTTGGCAATTAAAAAGGGACTTGGGGGGCTGCTGTCAGCATGCTGTCCCAGTTGAGGGGGCCCCGCTCCGGTCTTGGTCGGACGATCGGAAACGTTCATTTTGGAGAGCTCGTTGAGTTGAACAAGTATGCAAAAAATCAGTTTGATTGGATATCTTTAAGTGCCTGATCGGAACACATATAACTTGCCAATAATGGGTACTAGTAGATTTGATCCAGTGTTTCGTATCCATTTTTTTCAAGATAAAAAGGTTTCGATTAGGCACTTAATGATATCTGATTAAGTTGATTTTTTTTACATATTTGTTCAACTTGACAAGCTCTACGAAATGAACATTTCCGATCGTCGGAATGAAACCAGAGCGGGGCCCCCTTGGTAGGGACAACACGCTGCTATCCCTTGTCCCTTGAAGGGACAGCATCCCCCAATGCCATTAAAAAAAGGGGGGGAAAAAGACTCAGGAGTGTTTTTCGGTAGTAAAAAATTTGTAAATTTTTATTTGTAGTTAAAAAGTTGTTAGGTGTTTTCGGTAATAAATAAATTGTTGAGAAATGTCAAATTGTTTCCTGTAATGAATAAGTTATTGATAGATTCGTGAGTAGAATTACCATAATAAAAAAAAAATTTGTTGACAAATTTTATTTATTTTTTGTTAGTGTAGTGGAAACACCCCAATCAAAGAGAGTATACTTGTCTACGCACAACACAACTAAACAGGGACACAGAAGGCCTCCGACAAGCTTCCACCCCCCTCCTATAAAGTTCGTTTCAGTAGACTTTACTCTTTACATTCTTCCGTATACCCACAGGTCCACTTGTAGTAGTAGTAGTATTTCTTTCAGAACACATCAGTTCACGAATTGGGTCGTCGTTGGATCTTGAAATTAAGCTACAGATTATAAGGAAATCGGTTTGACTTTCCACACCCCCAAGGCAAGAAACAAAACTGACCCATTTCACTGTTCAGTTTTTGCTTTAATTTCTCTGTTCTTTTGATGTGCTTCCAGGTGAATTCAAGTTGAAATCTTTTCTAGATTCTGATGGGATTTCCGTGTGATTTTCGAGTTACTTTTTTCTGCTCTGCTTTTTTCATGCTTTTCTCATTGGATTCGCTGGCCTGTGGTATTTTCATGTGCAAAAGTTGAAAGCTTTATTGGAATCCGGTCATATCTTGATTTAACTGTTCCTAACTTTTGCATATTTGATAATTGGGCTTGGGTTTTTAGAGTTGAATACTTGAGAATTATTGGTGGCTCAGCTTGCTTTTGGGTGTAAGGATTTTTACCTGTTTTCTGGGTTTTGTGTGTAGTTTCAGCTGAAGGGGGTTACCTCAGTCAAGGGTTATGATTTTGCAAAGTTGAAGTACAGTTTTAGCTCAAACCTAGAGTTTTTGTATTTGTGGTTTGTTTTTATGCTGTGTTTGAAGTTTTGAGAATCCTAAATCCACTATTTGGCTTCTGGGTTTGAAAGATTTTTTTATTCTGGTTAAGTCTAAGGTCTTAATTTGAGGTTGACTCTTGGTGTTGAGAGTTTTTAAGTAATGAGAATCTTGGCATCAAGTTCACAGTATTTGCTTGGGGCAGGGCTTTCCTTTGAAGTTTTATTTCAAATTCCAAGGGGTTGGATCTTGAGTTGAAAACCATTAAAATTTCACCTTAGCTTTGAACTTGTGTCTTGAGCCTTGGAATTTTCCTCTTTTAAGATCTCGAATCATACAGTCAGATCTTGGTTTTTGAGTGGTTCTTGCTGTTGGCTTCAATATCTAGTGTTTTTTTTTGATGTCTTAGCCTAAAAACAAACTAGGTTCTCTTCATTCATCCCACTTTTCTTGATTTTCCAGGTAGATCTGGTTTTAAGCATGGATTCCCCTCAATCCGTCGTTTCACCGTTCAAGGGCTCCACTGTTTTCCCTGAGCCTGAGAAGCACAAGGCTGAACATTTCACACGGAATCTCGGCTGCTTGTCGAGAGAAGCTGAGGTTCAAAGTAAGGAAGAGGAAGCCATTGGTGTTCTTGATGTGTACATACATCAGGCCAGGGACATCCATAACATCTGCATATATCATAAGCAAGATGTTTATGCCAAGATTTGCCTCACTAGTGATCCCGAAAACACAGTCTCCACTCAAACCATCAACGGCGGTGGGAAGAATCCTGTCTTCAACGAGAAACTCCGAGTCAATGTCCGGACGATAGATTCCTCACTCAAATGTGAGATATGGATGTTGAGCCGTGTGAGGAATTATCTCGAGGACCAGTTATTAGGGTTTGCTTTGGTTCCCTTGTCTGAAGTCCTAATCAAGAGTGGGAAGTTGGAGAGAGAGTTCTCCCTCTCCTCAACTGACCTCTTCCATTCCCCGGCGGGGTTCGTTCAGTTGTCTCTCTCTTACAGTGGAGCTTCACCGGAAGTGATAACCCTTCCTTCACTGCCAAACGAAGTGAACGAGTCGATCCCTACTGATTTTGACAAGATTGAGTTCCCGGATCTAAAGACTGCGAATGAGAATGATATGATGCTTTCGGAATATCTAAACCAATGCACCAATATGGACTCCCAGAGCTCTGAGAGCTTGGTTTCCTCTGATACTGAAAATCAGCTTAGTTCTGAAATTTGTGTTCGTGAGGTTGAAAGCTTCTCAACTGGCACTACAGAGTCAGTTGAGCAGCCCAAGCATGATTCTCCCCCAAGCAGTGTGTCAACAACAAATGGGTCTCCATCAGTTTCCAAGTCTTCAAATCAAGAAGCCATTTCGCCTCCAAAGGAAAATTCGAATGCAAAAAGCGAAGATGTTGGAGATGCTGAAAGTAATGTCTCAGATGGGGTGCCTGTCAGTACATTTGCTAAGCCTCTTGTCAGTGTGAACATTGAACCAGAGCAAAAGATGGTGCAACAGGACATAGTGGACATGTACATGAAAAGCATGCAGCAATTCACCGAGTCATTGGCGAAAATGAAGCTCCCAATGGACATTGAGAGCGAACCCACCAGTTCTGAGAGTTCAAGTTCCGATCAGAAATTACAGGCGCCGAAGACTCCTGGGTCCCGGGTGTTCTATGGGAGTAGGGCTTTCTTCTGAGCTTTTGTTTCACCGGTTCGGAAGCAGAAAACACAGGTGGACTTCCTTTTAGAAAGTAGAAGAATCAAGACTAATGCTCATGATAATGTCATTGGTATGTAGTAGGGTGATGATGCTATCCCAAGTATGTTGGGCTCTTTTGATGGTGGAAAAATCATGACTTAATCTGTTACAAGCTTTGTTTTTATCATATTTGCTCTTGTGGAATTATTATGTTTTGGATGTCACTTTTTGAGTTTGAAGTGAAATTGGCCATCAAAATCTACTTTTGTTCTCTGGTGGAGGTCCTGTAATCAAGTCTCATACAACAGAAAAGGTAAGATGATCTAAAAGAGCTAATGTGCAATAATTTCATGGGGGTGTGATATCAGGGTCCAGAGAAAAAGTTGGATTTGATTAGAATTGCTCTTTAGTGAAAATTTTGGCACTCCATCTCTCTGTTGTCTCTGGACCAGTTCATTGTTTATAATGAGAAAACGGAATGGTAGTATTCGCGAATCAGAAGTTTCTTGCACAAATATCTGTCCGGGATGATTTGACGGTGGCATTTATCAAAATAGTAGGCACTTTCGCCAAAAGTCGCGTAGAATTTTGCAGCCGAAGTGCACTCACGAGTCACAACAGAAATCATGTCCGTAATCGACCTCCTCCATTAGTTCTCAGTTCACATCTTTTCCTCAAGCTGGACATTGTATTTGACAATGTAGTTCACTTCTGCAATTAAGTTCAATGAAAAGACCGTGATCCAACAAATATCTCAGCCCTTGAATCTCCAGCTTCAAATCTAATTTCTTGTTCCATTGTCTTTAAAAATCTGCAGAACCGTTTCACACCATTGGATCCTCCTCCGAAATCGGTCAGTAGATTGTGCTTGACCCTGTTCATTTGGGTTGTTTTTCCAGCGGAAAAGATGTGAAACTGAAAGATGTTTCCAATTTTTCATCAACTTTTTTGGCTTTGGACTGATAGGGAAGATAGACGAAATCTATCCATAAAAGTGCCGTTCACTTAAATCACAAGAAATCCATCCATAAAAGTGTATATGAAAGGGGAATGGACTGGTTATATCGTTCACTTGGCTTTGTTCGGTTGTGGGTTTAGAAAATTTTTGGGTTTGATTTTTGGGTAATGAGTGAAAAGTGAAAATAGGGTAATAATTGGGGATATAAGTAATAAGTGGAGAGAGATAGAGAGAGAAATAAGATTAATGATTGGATATACGGATAATGAGTGGAGAGAGAAATGAAAATAAAAATAAAAATTATAGGTAATAAGTGGATTTGGGTTTGGAAAATTTTTTCCAAACCCCAAACCGAACAAGGGCTTAAATTACATGAAAGGGAAATGAACGGTCCACATGTACCCTACCATTTTCAATTCTTAATTCAATTCGATGTCGACAGCCGGTGGGCCCTTGAGGTACGAAAACTTGTATACCCTCCACAAATCACAATCTAGCAGTATTTTTCTTCTATCCCCACTTGAGGAATGGAGAATCCAATAAAGCAAGAGGAGGAAAAGAGGCCAAGCTAGTGTGAGCCAAAATTGAAATTCTATTCCTACCTGCTTTTCTTTTTCTATAAATATATAATGGGCTGAAATGTCAAATGGTTTCGTTTTCAAATAGAGAGTTCTAAAATCTCCCACGTTTGACTAGAGAGCAAGATTAGAACCATCCATAGTAACAGGAAAAGTTCAATTTGATTTAGGGGCAGCTCCATTATCAGTTCTAACCAAACGGAACGGAACTTTATGTCCCAGTCAATGGTCATTTGTTCACTCAAACCCATTAGACTCATATTTGCGCACAACAACATCTAATGTCAATACATGTGATGTTGATTTTTCTTGACTATTGTCAGTACTGGATCACTGGTATTATAAAAGCTAAAATGAATAAAAGTTCAAGTAAATTTGTGAATCACTAAATTGTATGGTCCAACAAAACTAAAATAAATCCAACCAAACAATATTTCATAGCCAAAGGAATATGACACAGGTTATTAAAAATAGACCAAGGTGGATTTTATTCGTGGGTAGAACTTTGTGTCTGTAAGTATATTTTTGTCACCGCAGAAGTCAAATTTGATGGCCTACCAGTAGCAAGTGGACAAATAGCCAAGTAGTAGGCACCATATACTCCCATGTATTTGACAATGGTTCAAACATCACTAAATACAACTAACAAAGCATGCCGGAGTGTAGCGGAGCGAAACGAGTGGAGCGAAGCGCAACGAGTGGAGCAGAGCGACGGCATCTGGCCCATCGCTGATGATCCAGTGAAAGTAGATTGGGCCTTCGGCCCAGGCGTTCCGTAATTGGGGGGTTGCCCCCCGCGGTACGGTATGATCCGTACAAGGGTATTTTTGAGATATAGACCAAATACCACATTATGGTTAGAATAGAGTCGGTATAAATACTCTATGTTGTAAACCCTAATTCATTACTGTGATAATAAAGAACAGCAGCCTCTCTCGCTCCTGTGGACATACCCGGTTTTGCGAAACCACATATATCTCTGTGTTGATTTTTTACTGTTTATACTCGTAAATCATGTGCGTGTGTGTCGATCCTAACAAGTATAATACATGACTCTCGCATGAAACCCTTCATGAAAGGAGATCATTCATTTCTAACCATTCATCCTTTCATAGAGGGTTTCATGGACCGAGTCCTACCCAAATATCTTTCTTATGAGGAGTGAATTTGTTGGCCAGACTATCATGGGCCTAGATAAAAAGCTGTATGTTATAATATATGGGCCTAGATCCATTTTCGTAACTAATGTTTGTCTGGTGGACCAGAAAATAAGGCCTTCGGACCAACAACTAATCCAAAGTGGGCCTGGGCACTATGGCAAGTGAGTACTTTCAGAGCAGCCAATTTACTGAAGTAGTAGTTGCGAATTTACAGGAGTCAAACTATTTCAAACATTTGATTTCAGTAAGAAAGAAAGAAAAGAAAAGAAAAGAAAAGAGAACACAAATAGACTACCCAATTGATATCAAACCTAAGACACCACAACATAGTGAGTAATTCATTTACCTGATCAAATTCATGCATTCGGAAGTTATCATCAAAGTCTTGGAACTCGGAACCATGGAAACAGGGAAAGAAAAGAAACTGAACACGTGCCCAGTCTATTATTCGCGCATCTCTACGTGTGATTTGCTGAAAGATAAACTTTCTCAGCGAGCCATCAAGGGGGCCGGGGCCGTCACCCAACCCACTCAATAAGTTTATAAACCAGCCAAAAGTACGAAGACCAGGTGGGTATCCAACTAATGTACAGTAAACCTCACAAAATCTGAAAACAAATGGTGAAAGAAAAAAAACCCCATAACAAGGCCAGTGGTACAAACTAGTCTCTCAATGGCAAATTTATCTCTCAATCAAAATAAAGGAAGCCAAGTTACTGAAAATTGACTCAAATCTTGTTTACAATCCTAAGCTTTACGAAGGCATTCCTCACAATTCAGAAGCAATAGAGTCCAACTACCAATTCAGTAAGCTTTGGGCACGATATGCCTCACAAATGTACATACTTTGATACCATATTACCATCAATCTCCATTTTATATTAGCCTTGGCATAGGACACAATAGGATTATGGATTGATTAGGAAGAAAATCTCGTTCCCCAATGGCTTTCCGAGAACACCAAACAAATATCTTTGTTTCTGATAGGCAAGTCTTGTGAATCAATTTATCAGGGAATGCAACAGAAACAACGTAGAGTCCCGACCCAACAAAATGACAGTCATGGACTCCAAGTCATCCTCAGTCAAGAACCATGTGAACTTCTAAAGAAATGAATGGAAAGATGAAGCCATAACTATGATGCATGGTCAAATCATTCCTTTCTCGTTTGAAGCAAAAAACAAAAAGAAATGCCACAAACAATAACTAGTGGAGTAAAAGTTAACTTGCCTTCATAATCATGATTGTGCTAATCGTCATCAACCATATCATCTATCCAAATAGGAAAATACAGAAGGAGGAAAATCACAACTAATAGCTCAAACAGAAAAAGATCTGACAAACTGCCCAGAAGAGACTGTGAATTTCATCAAGACATCAAATACTTCAATGTTCACCAAATCAGACCAGCCCATAAACTTAGGTTTGGGTAAAGATAGTAATTCAAGATGCCTCAGCAGCTGGTTGGGTCAACCCAAACTTCACCAACAACTTACTAAGGGAATCGGAAGAGCTCACCTGGTACTTGACTTTCCCAGAAGAGAGGAAAACCTCAGCCAGTTCAAGCTTATCAGAAGTAAGACTAGTGCTGTCCATAGTCTTGCTTAGCACCTTGAGTGCCAGCTGTACTGCCTCTTCTCTTGTGATCTCATCCTTGTAATCCTGCTTAAGCATTGACTGTGCCGCCTGGTTGTTTGCACCGATTGCTGCAGCTTTCCAACCGCCATAGTTTCCACTTGGATCGCTCGTGTAAAGCTGGAAACCGTAGTTCTTATCCCAACCAGCAAACAGAAACGAAACACCAAACGGACGAAGCCCGCCAAACTGAGTGTACCCTTGTTTGGTGTCACATAGAGACTGAACTAGCTGCTCAACTGGCATAGGCTCCTGGTAAGAAAAAGTGTAGCGCTGTGCTTGGACCCTTGCCGTGTTGATAAGGATGTTTGCATCAGACATGATTCCAGCCACGGCGCATGCAACGTGGTCGTCAATTTTGTACATTTTCTCAGTGGATGTTGAGGTCTGGAGGAGCTTGGAAGTGACTTTCTTCTCCCCAACTAGAACAACCCCATCTTTGGACAGGATCCCTATAGCAGTCCCAGCATTTCCAATTGCTTCCATTGCATATTCGACTTGGTACAGACGACCTTCAGGGGAGAAGATTGTTGTACGGCTGTCATACCTTCGAGACATCTAAATGCAACGCATGAACTAAACTAGATTAATCAGAGAATAAGATCTTGGAAGACATTGAAGTTTATTGAGGTTGATAAAAGGTCCATGCACTAAATTCTACTTTGAGAGCTGCAGACTAGATATAGATACACCTAATTCATAACCAAATTTTCTGCATCTACGAAACTACAAAAATTTAATTTGGACAAGAGTGCACTTTTGTAGGAAAATTTCAATTCCTAATAAGACTCTTAAATTTCACAACTGACCATATGAGCAAGTAATCAAATTTGGTTCTGTTGCTGTTGCAACAACTGGAATGTATCTCTTTCCTAGAAGACTGAATCCCAACATCATTGCGATTCTGGAATTTCAATATTACCACCAACCCATACCAACAACCAAACATTGACATCCCCTTTGGATGGTGAGAAAGGGTGAGATAAGAAAGGGGAAGAGCCACTTCAAAAAATTCTATTTTGTACTTCTCTCCACTTCTCACCAAAATACTGAATCCAAATGAGTGATTTGGCTAGCAACCATAACCTTTTCTTTTCTTATCAAATCCCTCAATCCAAAAGGGCGGTGAGTTTTTTCGACACCTATTGGACATTAGAAAAAACCAACAATGAGATTTTGATACCTGGTTTAATCCTTTAGACATTTCTATTATGTTCCACAATGTTTCTCAAAATGTTTCCAAAATTTGGAATGAACACCACATTCAAGTTAATAGGTGAGATGGTATCAAACCCGTACCCTGCATTTGGATGGGCAATGTGAAAAAATCTTCCTTTTTTACTTCTAGATCATTGGTTTATCATAATTTTTTTTTATCTTTGTGCCAAACGAGTCATATGTGTTGTAGACATCACAATCTCAAAACTAACCTTGGATACTAGGATTTGAAATTCACAGATATCAAATGCCTAAGGATTGCAAATATCTATAGACTAAATTGACGATTTGGATAAAATTCATTCTTCGAAGGGTTTTTTTTTAACATCATAAATCCTTTTTTAGCATCTTCTTTGCTGTCTCCTTCTTTGAAGGATTTGGATTTTACTTTGTTTGATCAGTTATCAACATGATGCATCTGAAATTATTTCTTCAAAAGTTTAAAGATCTCAAGATGTTGGAGCAAATTAAAATCCCAATACTTAAAAGAAAGTAGCTAGAGAACCTTTTTGTTAAATGATGATTCATTGCCGAAGAAGTAAAGATGCATCATACTTCATCAATCAATGCAAACCAATTAACCAAACATGCTAAATATAAAACTGGGCATGACTGAGCACGTAAGCAGTCAGATGCAGCTAAAAAACTTTACTTTACTTTCTTTTTTTTCTTGAACGGGTGACAAGAACTAAACTAGAAGCAAATCCCTAATTAATCAGATACCCTGTAACAAGAACTAAACTAGAAGCGCAAATCTCTAATTAATAAGCATCTAAATTACCCACATATACACATATACATATACATATACATATACATATACATACATATATGAAGGGAGAGAGAGAGAGAGAGACCTGTGCTTATGGTTGCCGGAGATTTGTTCAATTGAAGATCTTGGGCTGGTTCTGATGCTGATCGAATTGTAATAGGGTTCTTAGCTTGGGACATAAGAAAACCCCCAAAAGTTTAACGTGTGTCACTAACTAGTCCTCATACTTGTACATTTTTCAGTTCAATCCCTAATGTAAGTAATGTTTGTTTGGAACCTACGGTTTTGTTTGGAGCTCACACCCTCTTTGGCTGCAATGATTTCATGGGAAAAAAAAGGAAAGAGATGTGATTTCTAGCCAAATCACTCATTTCGATTGAGTATTTTGGTGAGAAATTGATATAGAACATGTGGAGGCCCAATTTTATGATCAATTGAACCGGTCGAAGCTTCGGAAGCCCAAACGCTATTTAATTGCAAATTGCCCAATTTGGCAACTTTTGGACGAGCTCGGATTGGGCCCGAACTTGGTGGGCTAACTTATTTTCGTGACCGATGGTGTTTTTCTGCCTAATTCCTTCGTTTAGGCTCTCAATTGGACGTTTTTGTAGTTTTAGAAATTTTTTGTTTCGTTAATATAAATCTTAGCGTATAATTCCGTATAAGTTAAATCTTTTTGGGAAAGTTTTCTTTTTCTTTTTCTTTTTTTTCCAATTTTATTATTTTCCCCAAATTTTGGGAATTTTTGTTTTTAAGTTAGAGTTTTGTTGGGATTATGTCTTTTCTCTATAAAATGAGTTGTAACCTAATGTTTAAGGAATTTTTTGATCAATAATATTCAGACTTTCTCTTTTTCTCATGGACTCGAGGTTATCATTCATTTGATT
>BPLS01000375.1:0-55163 GCA_019656275.1 Rhododendron kiyosumense | reverse complement strand
ACATATACATATACATATACATATACATATACATATACATATACATATACATACATATATGAAGGGAGAGAGAGAGAGAGAGACCTGTGCTTATGGTTGCCGGAGATTTGTTCAATTGAAGATCTTGGGCTGGTTCTGATGCTGATCGAATTGTAATAGGGTTCTTAGCTTGGGACATAAGAAAACCCCCAAAAGTTTAATGTGTGTCACTAACTAGTCCTCATACTTGTACATTTTTCAGTTCAATCCCTAATGTAAGTAATGTTTGTTTGGAACCTACGGTTTTGTTTGGAGCTCACACCATCTTTGGATGCAATGATTTCATGGGGAAAAAAAAGGAAAGAGATGTGATTTCTAGCCAAATCACTCATTTCAATTGAGTATTTTGGTGAGAAATTGATATAGAACACGTGGAGGCCCAATTTCATGATCAATTGAATCGGTCGAAGCTTCGGAAGCCCAAACGCTATTTAATTGCAAATTGCCCAATTTGGCAACTTTTGGACGAGCTCGGATTGGGCCCAAACTTGGTGGGCTAACTTATTTTCGTGGCCGATAGTGTTTTTCTGCCTAATTCCTTCGTTTAGGCTCTCAATTGGACGTTTTTGTAGTTTTAGAAATTTTTTGATTCGTTAATATAAATCTTAGCGTATAATTCCGTGTAAGTTAAATCTTTTTGGGAAAGTTTTGTTTTTCTTTTTTTTCCAATTTTATTATTTTCCCCAAATTTTGGGAATTTTTGTTTTTAAGTTAGAGTTTTGCTAGGATTATGTCTTTTCTCTATAAAATGAGTTGTAACCTAATGTTTAAGGAATTTTTTGATCAATAATATTTAGACTTTCTCTTTTTCTCATGGACTCGAGGTTATCATTCATTTGATTAGTACATAAAAGGGGCTGTAACACCAAGTAGAGTATTAGGGAATATTAAAAAATTCTCCCTAATTTTCTCACACTTACCCAATGTGGTTGGTTGGATTGGGGTTAACGCAAACAAGAATGTTAGGGACACAAGACCAACTACACTCGCCTACGTGACACTGTATGATTGGAAATGAGAGAACAACCTGTAATACCCGAATTTTGACTACTATGATTATTTATGCAAATGGTGGGTTTTAGGTGGTGCTTTGAATTCAAATGTATTTACAAGTATAAAGAAAATGATAAGTTAAGAGAGATTAGAAAAGAAAATGTCTATGTGAAACCCGGCTATATTAAATTGTAATACCAGTAAGGTCTCAATTCTTGAATCTAACCCAAATTTCCGGTTCATTAATACTTTGTCTTGTAGCATGACAAAGGAAGGGATTTGTTTTACTAAATAAGAGTAGATATGTTTTGTGCATGGTGCTGGCACGTGGAAAGCAGGCATACCAAATGGGTTTCTATGATGACAACAAATTAGGTGACAAGGACGGAGGTGATTGAAAATGGAAATAAAAGGGAAGAATAGCGAGAGGAAATGGAGGGGGGGAGAAGGAAAAAGGAAATGGTGTTCACGGTTGTTTTTTTTTTAAGTTGATGGGATTAAATGGAAAGGGCCGTGGGCATATGAATTGGGGATGGGTTTCTATAGACTTCACCAATTGTTTGTGAGTTTTGATAATTTTGGCATGTAACGATACTGTCGTAATGAGAAGGACGAAGTATGTGTGGTGGTTTCTTGTGTAGGTATTAGGGAGGTGTTTTGGATTTTTAATTATTGATTATGATACTTTGTGGTGCTTATGGATGCGAGTCGTTACACAACCACTTTGAAATTACTTTGCAACCATTGTGGTTGGTTGGATTGGGGTTAACGCATACAAGAATGTTAGGGACACAAGACCAACTACACTCACCCACATGACACTGCATGATTGGGAATGAGAGAACAACCACTTTGAAACTACTTTGCAACCACCAATCATGCCCACATAAATGGTGTTGTTGGTGTTGAGGTGCAGTGTCGTGTCCCTAGCATAACGGTGTTGTTGGTGTTGAGGTGCAGTGTTGTGTCCCTAGCATTATAGTAACGTGAAAATTAGATTCTTCATTTGTAAGGGGAAAAACCTTTTATGCAGGCCCGTTCCGCTTAGATTTTTAATTTTTAAGTACTTATTTCCCCTTACATGTGTAAACCCAAATTTGTTTTGGATAAAGGTTTGCAGTTTGCAGGCATCTTCCAACTTACCCTTCCACAACCCATGCCAAATCACACGCTTTGCTTGAAAGGCTGGCTAACACGAGCACAACACAACAAAGCAGTAAAGCACACAGCAAGTAAAGCACACAGCAAATAACTCATTCAAAGCTTCTTCTTTTTTGATCCAGAACTCATTCAAAGCTTTGATTCACTTTCTAAATTCCTCTGCTTTGACTTCACACCAAATCTATATCCATTCACACTCCTCCGGTGCAGTGAACCAAAAAAAAATAATTTGCATTCTAAATTCAAGTGTAAAATTTGGCAATTTGCAGAAGAATTAATGGTTGAGAATTGAGATGAACGGCTAAGATGATGCACTACAGGAATTCCCCGGGTCCCAAAAAATACCCAACTCTTCCAACAAAACTAGGAATTGCGTGACAAACTCTACTATTTACAATTCAACAACCCCCTACCCCGGCTTTTCACTTTCCCAAATTTATCGCTTTTTTCAATCCAAAACAATAGAAGGAAAAGAAAAAAACTAAAGAATCATACCCACCCCACATCCCTCCAAAATCAGCAACAATCTGACTTGACAAATATTCAAAAAAAATAAAAAATCTATAGACTCAAGGAGGACAATCCAATGTCATTTTCATCATCATCAACAACAATGCCATCAAAGAACGGGTCTCTAAGTAGGTCGGCAGCGGAAGGCCTGGCCCGTGGCTGGGCGAGGCACCTCTCAATGAACGCCTTCACTTCAGGGTCCATAACCTTGTCCATGGCTCGAGGCCTCACGCCGGCTGTCACCTTCTTGTATATCTTTGCAATGCTGTCGCACTCGCTGTAGGGTACTTCCAGAGTCACCATCTCGAGCACACACATACCGTACGAGTATATGTCGATTAACTCGGTGTAGTTCTCCTCGTACAGCTCCGGCGCCATGAATTCTGGCGTTCCAAGTATTGAATGCGCAGAGTGGTTCTTGCCTACTGTTGCGGCCAGACCAAAATCACCAATTTTCACCTATTGGAAAAGAACAGAGAATTTTATCAATTAACTGTTCAATCCAAACAGGTAGGCAGGGGAATCTGACAACAAGAAACCACCATTTCTTAGAACGTCAAAGCAATACACAAACAAATTGAAAAAATAAATTACACATCTAACGACCAAGACAAATAAGATTTATTTACCAGCTAATTAAGTTGAGTCAACTGTTCCTCAAACGAATCCAAAACAAATTTTCGCTGTTTCTCAGTGAGCAATCATGAGGAAATTTCACGCATTCATCATTGACTTGACAGTTTAAATGCTCGATTACTATTTACTACTACTCAATCCTTTTCCATTAAATGAAACTTGGTGAATTTGACAGAATGGCGAAAACATCAATTTTCAGAAACCTGGAGATTTAAAAACATAGTCATATACACACAGGATCTCAAATATAACAACCTGGACAATCGCCTATATCAACCACCCAAGGTATATTAACTGTTCATGTGAATCAAACACCTTCCTATTTCCTCTCCAAGCAACCAAACATGGCTAGTAATTGGACACAAGCAAGAGCAAGGTGAAGAGACAAGCACCAAATATCAAATACAGGGAGATTTCAACCGAAGAAGTAAACTTCGATTCTCGAAAGACAAAGCCACAACAAATAAATTCTTATTTAGATATTTCACATCTAATACCCAAACACATGGCCATCAATTTTCTCATAAACCAAACATGATTTATTGATATGGAAAAACAAGCGGCAATTTCAGCAGGAAAGAGCAGTTACCTGACCGACGTTGCCATTGATGAACACGTTACTACAATTCAGATCCCGGTGAATAATACACGGCTCATGGGTGTGCAAATAGTTCAAGCCCTTGAGAATCTGCTTGGACCACTTCTTCAAAGCCTTCATGGAAACATGCTTGTGCTTCTTCCTGTAATCCCTCAGATTACCAGAGGTGCAAACTTCAGTAATGAAATTCAAAGTGTTTTTCCCTTGGTCCCTCCACACATGGTACAGAGCAATGATGTTCTTGTTCTTTAGAGTCCTTAGCAACCGAACCTCCGAGTTTAGCCGGTCGATTGTGGATTGGTCATCGCAGAAATAGCGAAGCTTGACCTGGTTCCAAGCCACCTCTATACCTTCTTCCTGGTCAAAGGCTCTGTATACCTTTTTCACTGCCCCACAGCCGAGAAGCTCGTTGTACCGGCCGTATCTACCGGTGGGATCCACCTCGACAAATGGTTCCGAGTCGTCTGGATCGGAGTTCATGCTAGGCATCTTCCTTCGAGCATGATTAAAGTGATATCAACAACAGAACCAATGGAATAAACACAGATCCAACAAACTATTCAAGAGAGAGTATATAAAATTGCTGCTTTTCCAGTTTTTTGAAACACATCGGTTGTTGTTCACAGAAAAAGGTTTCTACCACTTATATTTGTTAAAATATAAATACTGATTGTTCTACATCGGACGTACTATTTTCCAGAAACAATTTTCGAGAATTACATTAAATCGTTTTGGTATTTGCTTAGATTCTGAACGAATATCTGTCAAAGTATTCTGGAAAAACTGATAAGGTCGCAAGTTTTAAGCCCTAAAAATCACCGAAAAAACGCCACTACAACGTTATAATACATCACTTTTCGTTCATAAATCAAATTTGTAAGACGGCTAAAATAACAGATCTTTTCCAACAAATAAAAATACTTAACCACTAAGATTTACTACAAACACATATTCTGCGTTTCACACTGATAGTATTATAAAATCTCTCTCTCTCTCTCTAGAAAGCTTCAAGGAACGGGAAAAAACGCTCGTTTGAGGCAAATCGATTCGAACAAAGACGATGAGCATATCGAGATCGAAACAAGTACGTACTAATTTACCAACTAAAAACAGCGATTCGAAGCAGAACAGAAACGAGAGCTTACCACAGAAGACGAAGCTGTGGATCGACGCCTTGTTGCGACCGCAGCGTTTCCGAGCTCTGCAAAAAGTGGCAACCTTTTTTCACGGGAATAGAGAAAAGCTCAAATGACGGGGAAGACGGGGTTTATATAGGGGTCGAGTTAGGGCTCGGTTTGACTCGTGGTTAGCTGATCCCGTGCTGTGATTGGCTGTTGGGAACTTTGGGTTAACGGCCGTGTCGGTTTTCATTAAGTTAATTTTGGATTAGATAAGGATTGTACCATAATGGAAACGTTCGGATTAGGCTTGTCAATTGACTGGATCTAATCAATTTTCGAAGATTGAGAGAAGTCAATCTGAATCCGAGTAATCGCATATACAAGGAAAAATGACGACTAATGACGTGTTTTAATAATTAATACTCGGGATATGCTGAGAACATTTTGTTAATACTGAAAATGTCATTGGCTGTGTCGGATATTAATTATCAAAATACGTCATAGGCCGTCATTTTCCCCATATACAACAACAACAGCGGAACCCAAAAATTATCCGAGTAGTAGTATATTCGATATGATAATTCGATTAGGTTCCTTTAGCCCATTAAAAAATTATACGTATAATCAAGGCCAAAAATGTACTAACCAATTTAAGTCTTAGAATAAGCAAATG
This sequence comes from Rhododendron kiyosumense, assembly GCA_019656275.1. Lineage (NCBI taxonomy): Eukaryota > Viridiplantae > Streptophyta > Magnoliopsida > Ericales > Ericaceae > Rhododendron > Rhododendron kiyosumense. The sequence goes on along the minus strand of BPLS01000375.1, from coordinate 49,432 downwards.
AGCTCTTAGCTCAGTTGGCATTACCCACCGCCTTCCTCAATAGAGACTTGGGTGTGAGCCCCATGAGACGATTTGGTGGGGTTCAAAGCTATGGATAGCTTCTGGACCTTTTTGTAGACTAACTTACTAATTCTCCCTAACCCCTTCTACATAATGTATACCGTGTGAAAAAAAAATAACTTAAAATAACATCTAAATACATAACACTCAAATAACCAAAAGTGAAATTATCGAATAGAATTCTTAAATGGGTTAGGTACTTGGGCATACGATATGGATGAAGATTGTCATATATCGGTTTATAATTGAACCCAATTAATTGACCGGCTTAGTTGAGACTCTTGATTCATACTCCTCAAGTCTACAATATTTTTAGTTAACCAATATAAATAACAAAACCTTGTTTACATTTTAGCGTGCCCCAAATATTTTCCCTCCCTCTATCTTTGACAAAAGAGCTTTAAAAAAGTCAAAAAAACAAAATGAAAAGATAAAAAATTTGAAAAGTATTTTTATACTTGTTATTAAAATTTCTCCTAGTGAAATATAGTAATTGACAGATCCCCAATAATAGGATATGGATGAAGATTGTCTCGGATCGGATCGGGATTGAACCCAATTAATTGACAGGCCTAGTTGGAATTCTTAATTCCTACTCTTTCTAGTCTACCACCTTTTTAGCTAACCAAGATAAATAACAAAACCTTATTACATTTTAGCATGTCCCCGAATATCTTTTTCTCTCTATTTTTGACAAAAGAACTTTAAAAAAGAAAAAAACGAGAAGATCAAAAATTCAATAAGTCTTTTTATAAGGCAACCGTGTTGATGTACATATTTTATAGTGATGCATTCACGGCCCGTTCTTTAACCAACAATTTATAATTCCGTGTTATTTGAGCAAGCAAAATATTATTCTTAAGTTTCGATTGGCAAAGTATCATGAATAATATGTCAACTTTATGTTATTTGTTTATTTAAATCTTGTTTGTTCTCATATTTAATTAAGTAGGAAGAACAGTCCCGACCAAAGAGGTCCCGTTCTAGAACGGGAAATAAGTCTTTATTTTTTAAAAAAGTAATTTCAAATTCAAAAATAATAGGCTTACTAAAATTTTAAAATATGTACTCTAATATGGATCTTGTTTGAAAGATCTATACAATGCAAAAAAAAATAAAAAATTAATTTTTATTTGCATTATTTTTTAATTTGAAAATGTGAAATAAGTACTTATTTTTTAAGAAGGTATTCTAGAACGATGCTAAGTAGGCGAAGCCGCGAATAGTCGTAAATTCCTTTTTCTAATGAGAAGTTCAATAGCCCGCCTGAACCAAGCCCGTTGAACAGAGTTTTGATTTTTTTAAGCCTCAACCTGTCCAGCTCACAATAAGGAAAAACCCCTCCGATAAATTCTCATCTATGGGCTTATGAAGATTGATATATCGAATTGCATTTCCCTTCATAAGCCCATATACGAAGCGAGAATTTTTATCGGGTTGGCCCTGCCCCGGATAAAAATCAAGAAAAGTTGTGCAAGAGGATCAAAATTCGGAGCCCACTCCTCTCTAGTGCTACTAGTATTTTTTCGAACTAGATCGTTCCGTGGAGTCTCGTGAGGATTTATTGAGCAGTGCCACGGACAAAAAATTTCCCTTACAAGATTTGAAATAAAAATTATTCGTGATACATGGTAAATTGAGAGAAAATAGATGTATGTAGTGTGAATAAATTTACCGTCGAGCTTCTGATGCAGTAATCAATAATAGTGGCATGATAATAGTGGATAATAGGGTAGGGGGAAGAGAAAGACTAAACTGATTTAGATGTCGTGACACGGAAGGATTTAAGCTTATTACACCTAAGTGAACAGGTAGCCCTGAGCTCAATAGAAAAATAAGTAGAATTTATGTAACCGACCCTAATTAATTGAGACACAATGCTTAGTTTGATTTGGTTTAGATCTGTACACAAATTGATCTGGAACGGTTCAATGCATGTGGGCCTTGCATGCTAAATATGGGTCCCACCAACATCTGAAAAATACTACTCCCTCCATCCCGGTTTGTTTGTCCCCTTTTTGACTTTTTGAGAGTGTTTGACCTCTCATAGAATTGGTTATAATTTTTAATTCGTAATGTTTTTAATATGCAATATGGATCTTGTTTGATAGATCTTAATTAGTTTTATTATACAAAATCTTCAAAATCATAAAAAACATTATAAAATGTAAGATATAAGTATATTTTTTAAAAGACACGTATTTCGACAATTGGACAAACAAATTGGGACGGAGGGAGTAACACATATGTGTTCGGATCTGTTCATAGACGTCGTGTCAAACGATATTTTCGACACTTTACATGGACTCATTTGGATAATTGAAAACCACAGGGGAAAGTCATCTAAACAGTAAAAGGACCCTGTGTGCAATTTTTTCTTCTTACTCTATCACTACTCCCAGACCCAGACCCTCCCTCAGGTAGCATTTTGGCGCGGGAAAAATTGCCCGGGCGTCCTTGTTGGTGAACTCCTGCGCCCGTCTCTCTCTCTCTGCCCGTAAATGTAAGTCGAGGTTTTCATCCGATTTGTTTTCTCCAAACCCCATTCCAAAATGGAGGACATGGAGACAACACTGAAAACAGTCTCCGCAGCCCTCAAACTCGTCGACTCCAAGAAAGAAAACCTCCGCAAAGCCTTCCAAAACCTCCAATCCCACCACCACCCCTCCTCTTCTCTCTCCTCCCCTGCCTTAAACGCCCTCACCTGGCCCGACCTCAACTCACACTTCTCCTCCCTCCACTCTTCCCTTCTCTCCCAATTCCACCTCCTCCAAAACCAACACCAATCCCAACAACAAACCCCAGAACAAGCCCAATCTCATCCATGCAAACAAATCCCAATTCAACCGCAATCTCACCCATCCGAACCAAACCCAATTCAACCCCAATTGGAGCCATCCAAAGCAAACCCAATTCAATCTCAATTGGAGCCACCCAAAGCAAACCCAATTCAACCCCAATTTCAGCCATACGAACCGGTCCCAATTCAACCCACATTGCAGCCATCCAAAAAAAAAAGAAAAAGAAATCGACCACAATTGCAGTTATCCAAATCAATCCCAGGTCAAACCCAGACGGGCCCACCCAACAAGCCACTCCCAAACCCACGCCGATCCTCATCTCCAATTGTGCTGAAAGACTCCTTGACACATGGGTCTGACACGGTGTACGTGGGACCCGAGCTGAAGTTCCTGTGCGAGAAGATGGACGGGCCGGGCTTGAGGGACTACGTGGCCGAGAACTACTCGCGGGTGCGCGAGCACAGGGCCGAGCTGGCCGGCGCGTTGTCAGGGCGTGCGCCGGACGCGGCAGCTATGGTCTTGGACGCCATGGACGGGTTTTATTGGAGGAGCAGCTGTGTGGTTTTGTTGGAGGTGTTGACGGAGTTGAAGCCGGAGATTCGGGGGGAAGTGAGGGAGAGGGCAGAGAAATTGGCGGCGGAGTGGAGAGGGAAGGTGGGGGGGAGTGCCGAGGGCGCGAAGCCAATGGAGGCATTTGCGTTTTTGAATCTCGTGGCGGCTTTTGGTTTGGTTGGTGGTGTTGGGTTTGGTTGGGAGGATCTTGTTGATTTCGCTGCCCGTGCTGCGTTTTACAGGCGAGCTGCTGAGTTGTTTCGGGTGCTTGGTTTTGGCGAGAGGATGTCTGGTCAGTGTATCGAGTTTCCCTGTTAATTTTATCTGTGTTTACAACTATTTGTTTGGAAGAATTTTAGGGTTTAGATCAGAAGTAGGGCAGGGGGCTAACTGCCTTGGTCATTATGCACACCCCTTAGATACAAATATATTACGTGGGATCGCGCTAGTGATTAAAGGACTGAAATAGTCATTCATTGCCCCCGAATGGAATGCAATGCTCATTCTGCCATTTTTTGGGAAGAATGTTAGATTATTGCTAGGGTAGGTTATTGATAGGGTGTCAATGATGCTCCATCTGCCCGAACTAGAGATTTTTATACGACTGTTGGGCCTATTGCCCCGGATACTATTTACACCCCTTAGATACACATGTTAGTTGGTATTGCGCTAGTGTTTGGTTTTCTGAAATGTTTTTGGGAAGGAATGAAATAGTCATTCATTGGCCTCCGAATGGAATGTAATGCAACTTCTGGCAGTTTTAGGTGAACCAAACTTTGTGAGGAGCATTCCATACAACACTGCCTGCTTTTGTTTAGTTGTCTTGTAGGAGTGTTTAGTTATTTGTAAGTTCTATGTCATGTCTCAGAGTTGCCTTATTGTATTTAGTTGTCAAGTGGTATTTCGTCATTGAATGGGTGGACACTGGATACATATCTCTTTGCAAGTTGATAACATATTTGTTATTTATTTCAGAGGAGTTGTTATTGATTTCGTAATTTCATTACATGACTAGGTGCACTAAAATGCAAGACTACTACTGTAGGTATGATAGAGTGCTTGATTCTTGTATGTGTTAAGTTACCAGTAGTTCCAAAAGCTTAAGTTGTTAGAAAATGGGCCCAACAATGCATATGAAGCTATCAAACACCCTCCCTCATGTGCAAACCCATCTTGCATGTGGAGATGCAAATTTATAGAGATAGTAAGCAGAATATGAAGGGGATAAGTAGAATGCAAATGGGGATGGAATGCAAACAGAGAGGCTTGAATCCAAGACCTCTTGCAACCTAAGCTTTGATACCATGTCAAGTTACTGGTAGTCCCAAAAGCTTAAGCTGTTAGGAAATGGGCCCAACAATGCATATCAAGCTATCCAACAATATGGAGTAAGTAGATTGATTAAACAAATTAGCTTCTCATATGAATGTATGCTTAAGGTTGATAGCTATGAAATGCTCGTGCAGCCTTTGACAGATGTTTGATCATGGCGAAAAGTGTTGGTTGTGGCTGGTTAATGCATGTTGGTTTCGTTTCTATCAGTATAGCAATCTCCTCTGCACAGTCCTCCTTCACTATGCTAAAAGGGCTTGCCCTGTGCAACTGACATTAGATCTGGTGTGACCGAACCCAAAATCTTGAGCCAAAGCAAACACACAAAGAACAGTAGGGTGGTGTACAGTGGCACACACAAGATTTAAAGGGGGCCCAAGACGAAAGTATGTAGATTTTCGGGAATTTATGGTCAAATGAGAAGGGACGAATTTAAAATTGTTATGTATTGAAGGGGACGGAATGATTAATAAACCTTTTATTATTACCAAAAGCTATCTTGGGGTAGTAAGAAAATACCAAAGTTTGAGGGCCGGGTGACCCTTTGTGTCTGCCGCTGGCCTATGTGTAGTTGGTTATTCCGCTGTAACCTGGGATTCTCTATCAGCATTCAACAACCTTCACGGCCAGAAAACTTGTTTAAGTTCATTTCCTCATTCCCTTTCTTTATTGTTTAGCTAGTATGTGTAGTTGGTTATTCCACCCACCCACCCGCACACACACTCACAAAACCAATGTTGTGACCTGGTTTCCGCGGACTTTGTGCATAAGTAGGTAAGAGTTTCTCTTGTACATCATTAGCTAAAGCCAAGTCACCCACATTATTTGGTTTCGTTGCAGATCTTGTCTTGAAACTTATTACTAAGGGCCAACCGCATCTGGCGTTCAAGATTATTTATGAATTTGAGCTTACTGATAAGTTCCCACCAGTGCCCGTCTTGAAAGACTGTGTGGTGGAGTCCAAAAGGCTTGCTGCGAAAATTCGCCAGGATGGACACTTTTCTCTTCAATCTCTGGTAATGTTGCCTCTTGCTTTACGATTACTAAAGTAACTGTATGAAGGAACAGGCGTGATACTTTTTGCCTCTGTTTGGCAGAATAAGGCCAGAAACGAAGAAATCAGTGCATTGAAATGTGCAATCAAAGTCATTGATGCTTACAATCTTGAATCCGAGTATCCGAAATACAACCTTGTAAAGCGCATTGAGAAGCTAGAGAAGAAACAATTTGCATCAGCTTCTCTTTCCGAGCCTCAGCAGAAGTCAAAACCACAGCAACTAAGTGGAAGCAAGCGTTTTCAAACTAGTGGTCTGGCATATGTTCCAAACATTAAACCTACTGCCCAAGCCGAGATCAAATCCTTTTGTGAAAAGATGGACGGGTTAGGTTTGAGGAATTACATAGCCGAGCAGTATAGGGAGTGGATCGCTATTAGGATTATGTTGCCGCACCCGCTGCGTAATGCACTACGTCACGCACCAGATGCCGCGGGGATGGTTTTGGACGGGATGGAGGGTTTTTACTCACCGAATTCAAAGGGTAATAAGGATAAGGTACTTCGTGTTGTGAGGATAATCTGTGTGGCTTTATTGGAGGAGTTGACGGGGTTGAAGCCGGAAATTAGTGCTGAAGTGAAGGGGAGGGCAAAGAAATTGGCAGTGGAGTGGAGAGGGAAGGTGAATGTTGATGGTGAGAATCCTCTGGAGGCATTTGGGTTTCTTAATCTTGTGGGGGCATTTGGTTTGGTGGATGTGTTTAGTATGGAGGATCTTGTTGATATCGCTGTTGTTGCGGCAAAGTATGAACAGGCTACTCAATTATGTCGGGTGCTTGGTTTCAGGGATAGGATATCTGGTGAGGATCTTGAGTTTCTCTCTCCATGTTTGTTACACTTTTTATATACACCTATTATTCAGCATTCATAACTGTATGGTAGTTATTGGTTTGCTGGATTGATAATGTGAAATTAATGGTCATCCAACGGAATAGCCCTCTCACCTGAATTGGAAATGGTGATACTTTTGTAAGGTATGTTCGGTGATATTTAGCGGAACCACACACCAGGATGAGCAGTCCAATAGATGCTCATTCTATTGCAGCTGCTCCAGCTTTGTTCCTGTTATCCAAGCACTGCCTACTTGTGGTAAATCGTGATCATGTTTGATTAGTTATTTTCAGCAGATACATAGTGTCTTAGACTTGGCTGTGGAAAATGATAGGGACTGTCAACCATTAGTTCTTCATTGAAGGCAAGGATATTGAGCTCTTTGCAAGTCGAAGACAGTCTTTTGAGTTGAACAGGGTAGGGTTCGTTGTAGTTAATTAGTTAATCCTATACTCTACTAGGTGCATTACAAGCAAAGACTACCTTAGATATGGTACAATGCATGATTCATCTAGGAGTAAGAATTTTTTTTTTGAAGAGAGGAGTAAGAAAATTGATTGGATATTCTTGTCCCACTTTGGTTTATTTTAACCTCCAAAACTAGTATATGAGTCTGGGTGACCTCTCCACTTATTGTCAATTGGTTTTGAGTTGGATGCTTTAACATGGTATCAAATCTAGGTTTTGGAGGCTTTTGGACAAAACTGTCTTGATTTATTGCCCCATTATTATTCTCCCATATGTATATTTACTTTTCGATATTAACAAAAAGCTTATGTGGCCTTTGTTTGACATGCATTTAGTTATCGTGACAATGTCTTGTTGTAGTTGGTCAATGCATGTTGATTAGGTTTCTGTTAGTTCTATGGCTTCCTCTGCTCATTCCTTGTCAACTATGTTGAAAGGGCTTTATGCGTATGAAGTGACATTAGTTTTGTTTTGGTGGAACCAGAAATTGAGAACAGAAAACAGAGCAATCACTCAAAGAACGCAAGGGTTTGCGTGGTTCAGTTTAAGCCTCATTAACTAATAGAATCTCACCATGAAATATGATGATGGAATGAGCTGGCCATGTCCAGTAACTCTCTTAAGAGAAAACCCTAGAGGCCACGATACCCTTTTACAGAACCCTGCCTGGTCAACTGGGTCGAAAGATATCCAGTATTTAGTAACCGGTCTGACTTAATCCGCTTTGAATTCTAGACACCTCACCAAAAGATCTGTGTTGACTTCCTAGAATTCTCTAGTTGTCATTTCACTCTTTGGCAACATCTTGCAATATCACCTTAAGATAGCCCTTTAATAAATGAATTTTTCCCCTTGGCATGTTGCAAACATCTTTCATGAGCGCTCGTTATAAACTAGGTTGCATAACCTTATGCTCATTGGATATTTGTGGCCTTGAGTCTTTGTAAAACTATGCGATTGGTGCAATTTCAGCATTCAATAACCTTCAGGGCAGTAAGCTTAAACTCATGCCTTAGTTTCTTGTTTTGTTAATGTCATGACATAATTTGTTCAAAATTGGTGCATAAACAGATAAAAGCACCATTTAGCATCCAAGGAAAGTGGGATTTGTTCTTCAAACCGTAGCGTCATTACTTTCTGAAATCCAATAGTTCAATGGCTTCTATACGATATTTGCTCAAGCCAACTCACCCACGTTATTTATTTTTTGCAGATCTTATTACAAAACTCATTAGTAGGGGCAAACAACTTGAGGCGATCAAATTTATTTTTGAGTTTGAGCTTACAGAAAAGTTCCCACCCATTCTCGTCTTGAATGAATATGCGGAGTCTTCCAAGAAGCTTGCTGTCAAAATTCGCAAGGACGGATGCTATTCTTTTGACTCTCTGGTAATGAGGGCACATGTTAGCAAGACTGTTTTTAAAATAGTTGTTTAAGGCACAAGTGAGATAGTTGTTGATTTTGTTCGGCAGGAGGAGGCCAGAACCAAAGAAGTCGATGCATTAAATTCTGCAATTGAAATCATTCAGGTTCACAAGCTTGAATCTGAGTATCTGAAGGAGAACCTAGCAAGACGCATCACGGAGCTAGAGGGGGAACGATTTTCATCTGGTTCTGCTTCCAAGCCTCAGCAGCAGTCCAACCCACAGAGGCTGAGTGGAAACAAGCGTTCTCGAACTACTGCACCAACTGGTCTGGCATCAATTCCAAAGAGTAATGCTGCTACCCCATCAGCCAGTCCTGCATTTCAGCGGTCTCAGTTACATCCAGCAGGTTTGTTGCCAGATCATCCTGCTTTAGGTTTCCCTGGAAACTTAATGCCTACACAGCAGTATGCACACCCTTCAGAATCACACGTGCCGGCTGTTTACTTTGATAGGCCAGTTGCTTATGGTAGGTACGGCTTCCCCCATCAACACCATCCGTCTTATTACCCTCAGTAGGTCTTTGTACCATTCAGGCTTTTATGATGGTGTAAATATTCGATGACATTGTAGCATTTGTCTCACTATGCAGCACTAGGTATCGGAAAGCATATTTTTCTTTTTAATCACCAAGATTCTAGCACCACTAGGTTTGGCATATCTGATATTTGTTGAAGTGTATTGAAGCGGTGGCTGTTTTGTGTCACACTTCTCCTCACTATAAAACTATATTGGTTAAGATGTTTTGACATCACTTGTGAATTGTTTTGTTTGAGATCATTTAATTTAAGGGCTTTTAGAGATGGAACCACAATGGAAGGAACCTTTTCATTTTGTTCGATCTCCAGGATATCAACAGAGCATTTTCTTTCTTGGAGGTTTATGTGTCTGGTTCATTTTCGCAAGGGTTTTATGTTGAGGTTATGCTCTGCATCTCCTAAGTAATGGTTCCCTCCTTTTCAGGGTCCTTTCCTGAATGGGAAATTAAACTAAAGTGGTTATGAATAAACCCAGACTTTTTTTTTTTTTTTTTGTGCTTGTAAATCTAACTGCACGAGGAAACAAAAAAAGGGGTTTTGCTGGTTGGTTTCTTACCGGTTCAGTTCTTATCTTGAAGGTTTGCCATGGGGAATCTTTGATATTGCCTGGAAGCCTGAAATTGGGTTCAGGAACAATTTGGTTATTTTCTGTTGTAGCCTACGGGCTGCTGAACTAAATGACCAGTTTCATTGGAGCTTTTACTTGCCTCCCGCAGTTTTTTCTTATTACGATTGTCTGTCATTTGAATATCTCATGCATTCTTTGATTCTTCACTGTATTCATCCTCATGAGAGACGTATATGCAGCCAATGGCCCTTATTAGCACTCCCATATTGGACAACCATAGCTGAAGTAGAGTTGGGTATGGAAGTCCCCAGTTCAACGGAAACAGGTCGGATATTCAGGAAACCATTGGGAAGCATGTACTCGACAAAAATTGTTATGATTTTTCTGCAATCTCAAGATCACTTATAGAAACCCCTGCCTAGATGGCTGGTGGTGTTTAGTTAACTTCTGAAACTAAATACTGGGCTTCAGTTAAAAGGATATTGCGAATTTACATTCCCTCCTTTGCTTTGGAATACCAAATATGCATTGCAAAAACAATTGTTGGTTGTTTCTGTTATTATTAGAGGAGCATGTGTAATGTGTTTCATTTTTTGCTTTATTATGTGTTGTTAATTAATCCACCTACTAAGCTGTGTGACGGAGGGGATGAGTTCCTTCCATCGATTGAGCTGTATAAATTTCTTACTTGTTTGTTCTTATGTGTACTGATTTCATATCAAGAATGATATATTCCTTTCGCATTGTGGAGTGTTTACTGTGTTTTCTTCCTTTTGATGTTCACTCCAGAGACTCCTTCATGAAAAAACAACCCAAATTGATGAAGGATATTCAAGGAATCTCAATCAATTATCAAGGACACTATATGAGATTTTCCTTTTAGGGTCGAGATTTTATATCTACTGAGATTTTCCTTATAGGATTGAGATTTTATATCTACTGAGATTTTCCTTATAGGCTCGAGATTTCATTCTTATTAATTGAATCTTAGTACAATGTATCGCGTTCAAATGACAAAAAGGTGCTCTATATCTAATAGGAGGTAGGGGTATTTCCGAAAAACCCTTTGCTGGAAAATCATTTATCCCATAGTAATATCCAATGGGGCTTATGGTTATAAGTCAAATTATCTTAGCAGATTTCAGTGAGGCTATCTTATCAATAATCTGATTCTACACACAAAAAGCCTCTGATTTTTCTTTTACTGTATTTTTCATTTGTCTGATTGATCTTCTTATTTAGCCTATAGCGTATTGTTGTTGCATTTTTGCCTCATTTTTCTGCAAATTATTTGGATATCTTTCAGAAGGTATCTGTATGCTGTGATGAGGCAAGGCCTCGAGTGTCCCTCCATGATCCGATTTTATAAACGACTTGTCCTTCCACTTAGTAACGATCCCGTTCTTTACTCATACCAGATCAATTTCCAGTTTTCTCTGTACTTTTGTTGCAAGTTAGGTGTTCTCCTGTTCGGGTTTTTAATCTGCGTTGTGGTCATGTGTGCGCGTATGGGTAATGGATAATCTGTTCGTTTATGTACTTAAAGAAGGTAAGACTGCAGCCATTACCTATTTTGGGAGACTATTTGATTCCTCTTGCTGCAATGGCTTATCTTGATTGATTGCTCATTCCAGTTGCCATTTTTTCTTAAAGTTTGGTCATCTGATGAATGTCGTACAATTATGAGATGCAACCAAAGCCATGACTGTAACAATGCCGATGTGAATTGGCTTCTTGCCAATTTAGGTATTGGGTCTCGGATTGGATTGATTGTTTCCTTGTTCTTATTAGTCTTGTAACAATTTTAAGATTGATGAAATTTTTTTCGCTGTTAAAAAAAAACAATGCCGATGTATCCCTTCCTTGCCTTTACTGGGAGCATCAGCAGAATCCGAAGTGAGAGAACAAAACGAAATACAAAAGGAGCAGCCAAGGCCGCCCGTCGGCTGCCCACTGCCCTGGTACACCTCTTCCTCTTCTCTTCTATCCATGGCCACCTGTCGAACCGGTCGCCGCCGCACTGTGGTTGCTGCTGCCGGAGCCACTGTGGCAGCGCATCTCTTCCCTTCACCTCCTCGCTTCTCTCTCTGCACTCTCTTTTCCCCATCTCTCTCACCGGCACCACCACCGTTTCTTACCACCACCACTTTTTTAATGTTTCCGATGTTTACATTCCATAAAGCTATAGGACCGACCGAAATCGTACCGATGGCTATGTACATATATACACGAAAAATAGGGTATTTTGATCAAGCACCTTATGCACATCGGATGCCGTTAATTCTCACGTGGGTCCCCTCATTTAAAAAAAAATAAAATTGGACGGCTCGGATTAGCCCTCCGATGGCCGGAGACGGCCCGGCCCGACCATCGGTACAATTTCGGTAGGGGACCACCGATTGGTCCCTATAGCAGGACTTGTTTACATTGGAGACTAAAATGGGACAACAATAATATTTTGGGAACCAAAAATGTTAGGAAATTGATATTCGCGCTCCAAAATTTACTGCAGGCGCTCCCTTTATTGTTTTTACACTGTGATGTTGCTGGCAACATCACAGTGTAAAAACAAAAAAAACACAAAATATACACTGATGTTGCCAGCAACATCACAGTGTAAAAACAAAAAAAGGAGCGCCTGCAGTAAATCTTGGAGCGCGAAAATCAGTTCCCAAATGTTAATAAGCCATAATTGCTATTTTTGCCTTTCACGTGAAAAATTCACATTATTTCATAACCAAACAAGCTTAGATTGCGAGTTTTGCACGCAAACAACTATCTAGTGTTACAAAAAGAATTAAGAGGATCACGACAGAGCTATTTGGATGAGGACCAAATTAATTAACTTTAGAGATTATTTTATCATAGCACTACTTAAACATATCTAAATTTTATTGTAAAAAATATACAAAACTAAGGAAACTGATTTTCGCGCACCATTTTTTCCCGATAGTGTTCCACTTTTAACTTGAAAAGAGGAGTGCGAATATCAAAATCCAAAATTAATAGATTGTCCGTGCCTAGAAGGTACTCCCAACAATAATCTTATTTTCAAATCGCGTGTGCAATGCTTAATTTATGGCACTCACACGTGCGCTGGTTGGTATTGTGGAAAAAGAGGAAGGAGACGGTGTGAATTATGAATGGATAGTGACATATATTGATGCATGTTTTAAAAACATGACCTGAGAGAGATTTAAAAAATTTAAACGTTTTTTTCTATTTTGTTAAAACACATGTGGAATATTACAAAAAAAAAAAAAAAAAGAGAAGAAAGGGTAAGATTTGGTAGAGAAAACACTAATTGTGTCTTCCTTTTTTGTATATAATTTTTTGATAACACGCTACAATCTAATCTAAACTGAAGAAGCGATCGAACAGACTCAAGAAATTACTCTCATTTGTATGGTTTTTTTAAAATATATTCATCTATTTTATTATATGAATATTGATTTTTGAGATATGCCGGTTTTCGGCGATGTTGGTTGGTAAAAACATATTTATCCATTTTATTATAAATATGAATATAGTTGTTATAACTACCTCAGCCCCTAATTATTACTCCTACTAATATTGGTTGGTGAAATTATAATTACAGCCGAACGTGAAATTATAATTACAGCCGAACGTTGCAACCAAACCAGACTAGATTTCCTATTATGACCAGTTCAATCAATCCAACGGAACTACTTCTACTTTGGGTTTGATTGTCCCACCTATCTGAACGGGTCCGATCTCCTCTGTCCCAAAAATCTCCGTGTCTCTATGTCGAGAAATTTTAAGGACGTTAGATTGCGTAATTTTTTTTTATCTTTAAATTCAACGGCCGAAAAATCCTCCGACACATTTTTTTGGCACGAGAAATCTTGCAGCGAGGACTGCACCCCTAAATTTTTCCCCAGATTACTCCTTTTTTAACGGTCACATGTCTTCAAAAGAATCAAAACCAAACCAAAAATACACTCTGTACTTAGGAAAATGACAAACCCCCAAAACCACATCCAGATCCATTCCCTCAAGTCAACCTCCCCCCCTCAAGTTCTCTCTCTCTCTCTCTTGGCTACAATCACAAATTCTTACTTCATCTATCTCAAAATGTTTATCCAATCCATAAAATGATAACTAAAAATAATGCATTTATTTTAATAAAAAATATAATTTTTTTTATTTTTATAAATTTAAAGAACTTATCAATATTTAGTGTATTGTTGAAAAAAATTAGAATTTTTCTTACAAAAATTGTATTATAATATTTTTACGTTTTTGTTTTACAGACCGGACAAACATTATAGGATGTATGAAGTATTAGTAAACCAAAGTAACATATAATTCATAGTAATTTTTGTTCCGGATCTTAATTCTCGCTATGCGTTGTTTCTCCGACAAATTTTTGTAATTACTTTCACTCTTTTTCTCGTGTTCACGCATGCGAATTATGTAACTTTATGTGACGGGAGATGTAAACTAATAAATTTCCCAAACTACCCTCTCCATTTCTCTCCGTAAATCGAAGCTACTACTCCGTACTTGTTCTCCACTCTCTTCGCTCTCTCTGATTCTCTGAACTCAATGGACGACTCCCAGTCTCAGTCCGACGTTGTAGACTCGAATTCCGACACTGGAGGATGGTCCGGCGCCGGATCGAGCTCGGCGAGGTACAAGCTCATGTCGCCGGCGAAGCTCCCGATCTCCAGATCCCCGTGCATCACGATTCCTCCAGGTCTCAGCCCGTCGTCGTTTCTCGAGTCTCCTGTTTTCCTCTCCAATATGAAGGTCAGTTAGGTCTTTCTCTCATTTCTTCGATTTTGAATCTTCAGTGGTGTACTTGAATTTCAGTAGCTTTAGTTTCAGATTCGAATAGGATGCTCGGATTCTATTTAGGGCGTTGTTTGGTTGCTTAGAATAAAAAAAAGGAGTTTTTTTTTCCCAAATCAGTTCTCTCCTTTTCCTAATTTTGTTCTCTATTAATTAGTGGCAAAACTTGCCCTCTTAATCATTTCGAATCTGATGCTCACATTTTATTTAGGGCATTGTTTGGTGGGTTAGAATAAAAAGAAGTCCTTTTGAAATCACTCCTCCTTTTCTTAATTTTTTCCTGTATTACTTACTGGAATTATTGCCCTCGTAGTTATTTCGAATCTGATGCTCAGATTTCATTTCATTTATGTTCCAAATTTTCGTCAGTTATAAGTGAGTGGAAAACTTGGTTCCTATTGAGAGGAGATTAAATTCTTACGGTGGAAAACCGACCATATCCACCACTGGTCCGGTGCCATTTGTGGGCCCCGCTGTGCATTTAATCTGAATCGTTCATCTTGTAGAATCCACTAATATATCCTCGCAAAAAATCAGCTTCATCGATTATTGATAGGTCTATCAAAAATTGAATTTTGGTTTAAAAAATGGACGGCGTGATTCTGTAAAGCAGCAGTAATTTGATCAATTTTGTTTGTTTCTAAAATTTAGAGGTCCTTAAGCCAGTGGAAGATGCAGTAGTTATGCATAGCGGGGCCCGAACCACATGTATTTCTAGACTGATAACAAAAATTGTATTCCATGTCTATATATTGCTACTTGGTAGGTGTAAGTTTGAGTGTATATACATAGCCATCATTTATTGTGCGCACACTACTAAAAAATTGTTGATAGCTTGGAATCATATGGAGTTTTCTCCACATGTATATACTTGTTAGAATTTTTTTTTTTTATCCAAGGACTTGCAGGGGCTTATCTTGTAGGATTTTTCTAAATTAACGTGAAAACTAGTACAATTAAGGAGAATATTTGGTTGTGCAGGGGCCCGGGCACCCCCTTCCATCCGCCCGTCTTTAGCTATCCTTTGCTATATCAGCAATGAAATTTTTGGTTATTTTTTGTTTCCTAATTTTGATCCTCGTCATTTACTGGAAGGAATCGCTCGCTCTCTACAAACAAGCTATAATGTGGCGGTAATACCCTCAAATGCTTTTGTTTCTGAAATTTTGTTTGTCTTTTAGTTTTAGGCTTTTAGCTTTACCCACATCATATCAGCAATCAAACGGAGAATATGGTTGCATCATAGTAGCTTTAGTGGAGAATTTTGTGGAGTTGGTGTGATGTGATCTATGATGTTTGTTCATTAGGAAAAAGGAGGGTTCTTTCAAGTAAAGTACAAATTCTGATTAGAAGGTGGGTTCGTTTCACCACTTCACAATTTGTTAAGCATTTGGTTAGCTCATTACTTTAGCTCATATGAACGGCTTACGTATCCTGGGACCAATGGATTCTTATGCTTGCATTATGATATGCTCTGTTACCTTCTGATTGGAATTGTGCCCCTATGTGCTTATTCTACAATATGTCTTACTTCCAACATCTGGAGCTTTTTTCTTGTTTATGTGCTTCGGTGTTGTTTTTTCACGGCGTGATTCTTTCTTTCTGTTTGTGCTGGCCGTTTTTATCTTGTGATATGACATGTTGCAACTTGCAAAATACACAAAAATTGCTAAAAGAAGGGAAAAGAATCGCATCTGTCTGGATGACTTTCAGCATTATTGTTACTGTCACTTTCCTGACCAAAAATGATGGGATATAATCTCAATGGACTAATAGTGGAGGGCTAAGTAATACCAGACCATGTTTTATAGGATTGATCTTCCAACAGATGCATAATCCTTCCAGCAATTGTTGCATTCGGACATCTGAAATTCACTCACATGGGATTTGTAATCTACTAAAACGGACCCAAATGTGGAATCAAACAGGTATAACATCAGAGGAAGAATTCTGTTCAGATGTGCTTATTGGTTAAAGCAATGTTAAGTCTTTGAGGCTGGCTGAAATACAACTTGTCTTCCTTAAGTACCACCAATCACCAATTTTTACCGAATTGTGTAAAAAAGTAACATAGTGTGATTCTTGTGTGCATGCGCAGGTGTGTTTGTATCATATGCTATTGCTGTGATTAATCGCAATAAAGGAGATACCTAACCAGTTGTTTTGATGAACTTCTGAATCCTGCAGGCAGAGCCTTCTCCAACCACAGGTTCATATTTTAGGCCTCAATTGATGCATTTCTCTGGCAGTTCCCCGGGTTTCTCATTTGCTGCTAATTCCTCCACTAGTACTACTGTCGATGAAAGTAAAACCGTTGGTTTTGAGTTCAAACCCCATGCTGGATCTGTTTCGAGATTACCAGCAGTGACACCCATGGTAATGCCCTGATGAACAATAATATGGCTATTGCTAATTTTGCCCTTTTGATAAGAACTCATACCACTTGAGAATTGCTGTTATCCATTTAGACTTCATTCCAGTGGTTTTGCTTGAATGGTGTGGATTGGATACATTTGGAGGACAAGGGCTACCCATGTGTTCTGTTTTTAATTCTTTCGCAGAAACTTAGATACTTTTAGATTGGCATTCATTTTGTGCACTCCAAGGCCACATATATAATTCAAATGCTCATCGAAATTCAAAAGCATATGAAGTATCACCTTTTTCTAGACTCCACTCCATGTTGCACTATTTAACATCTTTCAGATTTATTTAGTATCCTAGAAGAATGCTTGTTACAAAGGCACAAGTGCTACATAATATGGGTGTTTTCCTGTATACAGCTTATGCTGACAGCTAATGCTGCATGTTTCTTTGATGACTACCTTTTGTGTTTTTAATAGAAAGATACTACGGGGTGGAGGTGGATGAGGTCCTTGTACACTAAATAAAAGGCCTTAGTTTTAATCACGACATTATTTATTTTTAATCAAAAGAAGAATCATGACTATATATTTGTAGGTTTCAGTTTGATGCATCTGTGACTATCCTTGAACTGATTTTTGGCACCGTGTACTTGCTGCTTTACATTTTTCTTATAGACTACAGGCATGAACACCCAGACAAGTGAGGCATTTGCACAATTTCAAGCTCAATGCCAGTCTCAACCATTTGCATCACTGACTTGTGTGAAAAGTGAGATGGCATCATCCTCAAAAGAAGTGAAACTACCTACACCTGTTCATATGTATGCTTCAACATCGACAGCACCTGCTGGAGTTGATTATGATGAGTTTAAGGAGGGATTGCCCCTAAATTCAGGGGAACAAGCATCGCAATCTAATCATAAAGACACTGGGGCTCCAGTCACTGCTGATAGGTCATCTGATGATGGATATAACTGGCGAAAATATGGGCAGAAACTTGTCAAAGGATGTGAATTTCCACGGAGCTATTACAAATGTACACATCCTAACTGTGAGGTGAAGAAGATTTTCGAACGCTCTTTCGATGGCCAAATCAAGGAGATTGTGTACAAGGGTACACATGATCATCCTAAACCTCAACCTGCCCGTCGATTTTCTGCGGGTGCTATTATGTCCAACCAAGAGAAAACTGATAAGGTTTCATCTTTAACAGCTCAAGAAGGTAAATAAAGAGACTTTCCTGTGTTTTCTCTTTTTTTAAAAATTATGGTGTACTGAAGGGATTCCTTCTTGTTGGTTCTTTGAAGACAAATCTGCTTTAAGTGCTCAGATGTATTCTCACATTGAGCCAAATGGGACTCCTGAGCTATCTCCTCGTGGAACAAATGATGATAGTGTCGAAGGTGCAGCTCCCCAGTTGAATGGAACAAACGATGAGGTTGATGATGATGACCCATTTTCAAAGCGAAGGTGATGATGTTTAAGTTGGCTGTAGAGTGATGTTTCTGTGTGTTAATAGCTGTGTTCAACTGTCCTTGTACTAACTTTGATCGAACTGTCCAAAATTTTTTCTCAGAAAGTTTGACAGTGTTGGTTCTGATATCACATCAGTAGTTAAACCAATTCGTGAACCACGTGTAGTTGTTCAAACTACGAGTGAGGTTGATATTCTTGATGATGGCTATCGATGGCGTAAATATGGGCAGAAAGTGGTGAGAGGCAATCCTAATCCAAGGTATGTCTCAGTTTCTTGACTTCGTGCGGAACTAAAAGGGGGCACAGAGAATGGAGCTTGCATCCATGCATACAGATTAAAATATCGAACCCCGTATGCAAGGCAGCCTTACCCACTTTTATGGAGAGGCTAATTCCTGAGACACGAACTCACGCCACAACCCTAGGGTTGGATAACACTTGTGATCGTGCTAGGTCAAGACCTCTTTGTTAGCATCAACATGCAGATTTATTCCTGGTAAAGTAATGCTTGAAGCCAGTTGACCCCTCTAAAACCTACACCGTTGCCAGCTTCTGTTATTATTTGGACCAGCCAACTAGAAATATCACACTTAGAGCAAGTCCACTCATGAGTCATGTAGGCTGCCATAACTTGGAAGTTGGCAAAATGTAAGTCCACGTGTTTCTATTTTTTGCTACAAAGCCATCTTTTGGCACCAACTTTGATTTTGCCAAATCTCCCATATCATCCAATCTAACTGATTTGCATTTGAAAAACAAGATGGGTTTGTTTCAATTATCTAGATGTGAGATTGTGCCAAAATGACACCAAATTGGTGTAGCAGCATTGCTTTTATGTGTGTGTGTGTGTCGCTTTTTCGACACTGTAACAAGCCAAAAATGGCTTCGGCAAAGTTACTTTCACCTGTATGTTGTTTGAACAACCGATTAATAGTTGGTAGTAATCTTTAATCACACTATTTGAACTACTTAACGGAGCCATTGTCAGCAACTTTTCTAATAATACTTGGCCATTGCTGCCAATTTTTCTCAAAAATCAAGGTAGCCGACACTTTTATCCTACTAAATGCATTTCTAGACCAGATGCTAAGTTGCTAACTGACATAATGCCAATGCTGTTTTATTCGTGAAGTGAGAGTTGATGTCAAGGGTTTCAAGTAATACAATGTGCTGTTCTTGCATATTGGCAGGAGTTATTACAAGTGCACAAACGCTGGATGCCCGGTTAGGAAACATGTT
Organism: Rhododendron kiyosumense; assembly: GCA_019656275.1. Lineage (NCBI taxonomy): Eukaryota > Viridiplantae > Streptophyta > Magnoliopsida > Ericales > Ericaceae > Rhododendron > Rhododendron kiyosumense. The sequence goes on along the minus strand of BPLS01000375.1, from coordinate 29,906 downwards.
GAAAGGGCCTCTCATGATCCCAAGGCTGTTATAACTACGTACGAGGGAAAACACAATCATGATGTACCCACGGCGAGGACTGGTAGCCATGACATGGCAGGGCCTGCAACTATGAACGGAATGCCAAGGGTTAGATCCGACGAGAGCCATTCAATCAGCCTCGATCTTGGGGTTGGCATTAGCTCTGGTGCTGAAAATGGATACAACGAGCAGCAAATAAAACCTCTGCAAAACCAGTACATTAGTGTTGGCTCCAATTGTAAGGTTACTCAAGCAACCCCTATGTTAGCGTATTATGGTGTTGGAAATGGAGTTGCGCATGTATCAACAGAAAATCGTATTGATGGTCGTAGCTTTCAGACTCTACCATCAAATCATCCTTCTAACCCATACCCACAAAACTTGGAAAGGATAGTTTTGGGCCCATAGCATTGTTTTCTGATCGGGAGGAAAGAATAATGGAAACATTGTGGGTTTTCTCGCTTGGTGCTCCTGAGGGATGGAAGGCTGAAGGGTTTAATACTGAGGATAAGGTTATGAGAAAATCCTCTATGAAAACCTTTAGCACTGATCTTGGTGTATCTTTTGCCGGCTGCTTTTCAGTGAAGCTTTGCAGTTCTCTTTAAGTCTGTTTCTTATACTCTACATTAATCTCTCTTACCCCACATGTTCTGTACAAATATGAAATTGAAATTACAGTTCTGACCAATACACATGTTGTAACGTCAATTTGTGCTAGAAATGAAAGGTACTTGCAGAAAAATACTTGCGTCTGTCCTGTTGGATCTTTTAGATCGCTTTCAAAAGCCTTGTAATATTATGGATTGAATAGAGAGCTTCGTATCCCATTCTCATATAGCTAGCTAGACCAAATATTGAGCAATTCGTATTTTGTTTGTGGGAACACCGATCATGCGTGAAAATTTTGAGAACTCGACGCCTTGCTTGGTGACCTCCAAGACCTGGTTTGTTGTAAAAGAGCACGCCAACCTTAATTATTGGAATTATCCATATGCGTTGGTTATCCGCGCGTTTCATGCCTGGATTCTCTTCTCATAATCATGCTTGGATCCTCTTCTCATAGTCATTCCTGGATAGGATTTGCTGGCCTAGCATCATGTGACCATCCGCTCGTGCTTTTACTTGTTTATGTGGTTATTTGCTTGGAAAGCACTTGTGCCAAACTCACTGGGCTCGGTCCTCAACCGTTGCTGACCCACGGGAGTCGCGCTGGAAGATTTGTTTGACCCTTTAGAAGCTCCAAAAGATAGTGATCATCGCAAAATGTTTTAGTACACAAAATGGAGCAGAGAAGACTAGAAGAGTCTTGAAAGTTGGATTTCTTGTCCTGATGCCCAATTTTGGTCCGGTGGTGCCATTTCTGGAAAACTCCAACTGGGTAATTAATGGTAGAGTACAAAAATCCCTTATTACCTTTTGTCTCAGTTTCCCTGCTGACAAACTGTATGTACTATGTAATGATGCCCCGTTTGTGGCCTTAGCATCGATCCCCTGCAATCTAACCCTTCTACCTTCAAACTTCTTACGTACAAAAGGATATATGACTCCCACAAGACACCCCAGAATCTCTAACAATCTCTCATGGAAGAGAGAGGATTTTGCTATACTACCAATTGCTTCTAAGGTATGCATCCAAACAGAAGTCATTTTTTGTTTTCTTATTTTGTATTCGATTCATAAGAAAAAAAAATGTGGCTAAGATAAGCAAAATAAGTTACTAACCATACGTTAACAAGTGTAGGGGCGGACCTAGGGGAGTGCAATTGTAAAACTCATGAAGAAAAATCCCCTCAAAATTGTGTTATTATTATATAAAGATGATATTTTGCTGTTAATTCATGAATAAATTTGATTTTGTCCCCCACATTAAGAATCCTTCATCTGCCACTGAACAAGTGGGCCTTGAAACCTACATTAACAACACGGGCAAAAGTTCTTTGTTTTTCTTCTCGTTTCTTTTCTATTGCTATTTCTTTGCTGCCATTGTACACGTGAGCATGAGATTGTTCGCTTTTGCAAGCTTGATTTGCAGAATAGTATTCTTATAGCTGCGGCATTGTACAAGACAACTTTTGAACATTGCCAGTTTCCATTAACCCTTGTTTCTTTCCTGTTGCTTTCACAGGTTTTGTGTGTGTGTGTGGAGAGAGAGAGAGAGAGAGAGAGAGAGAGAGAGAGAGAGAGAGAGAGAGAGAGAGATGCATTCCTTATGGGTATACTGGAAGGAGAGAGCCAACTGTAGGAGTAAGCTAATTGGTGTCTGCCAGCCAGCAAAGCTCAGCAAGGAGAGAAGATGCATCTTTGAAATGGACAAAATTGTTCATCCGATGGAAGGAGAACGAGAGTACGAGGCGATTTTCAGGCAAAAGCATCCACAAAATTCATATCACGGTGCGAACATACAATCTTGTAGTTAAAAATGCAATACATCATTTATAGTTGTGTAGCCATGGCCCATGGGGGTTGCAACTGGCACGAAATTAAGATTTTTGCCAACTTATAGTTCCTTCTTGTACTCTTAACAGAGCTAGACACTTCAGACCCATCAAAGAAAATTATTGAGATGATTTTCCAAGGGGCATCGACGTACCCCTCAAAGCAATACAGAAAAACAAAGAAAGTCCTCCGGGTGAACAATTCAGAAGAGATGGTGGAAAGGTTCGAAAGGTATAGAGAAATGGTGAAGAAGAGAGCCTGCGAGCAACACAAGATGCATCTGAGAAGCACGGTGGATGGGAATGAGTTGTTACAGTTCTATGGCACTACTATGAACTGTTTCAGTGGGAAGAAGCCAAGTATGGTACCCAAGGCTTGTTGTAAGGATCTCACTTGTCGCATCTGCAATATCATTCAATCTGGTTTCAACACGGCTTATACGAGGAAAAATGGAATTCAGTTCAACACAAGCAGTGAGGAACTGAGTGAGGACATGATCAAGATCATAAAAGGGAGGAATGTGAAGAGGGCTGTTATCGTTTGCCGGACAATAGCTGGGACAGTAGCTAATGCGGTTGATGAGAGAAGTCATCATGAAGAATATGACTCAATCAAAGTTCAAGGAGTGCAGTTTAACTCAGACCACTTGATTGTACAAAACCCTAGTGCTGTGCTTCCCTGCTTTGTTGTAATTTTCAACTGAATTGTATCCATATTTCTGTTTTGATGCATTTTCAGATACTCAACATTTTTGTAGGTCTCAACTGACCTAATATTGTTTTTTCTGTGGTGGTTAGCCGATAAACGCCTTATTGATGAGTAAAGATAGATAATCTAAACAAAAAGACTGCAGAGCAGTAATTACCTATCCAGAGGAAATGAAAAAAGAATTACTCCAGGTTGCCAATGAAACACACGACAAGTGCTTCTGCACGGCATATGAGAGGAAGAATGGAACCCAGTTGAGCAAAAAGAGCGATGAAATGAATGTTGGACGTAATCAAGATCGTAAAATGGAAGAACGTGAAGAGAGCTGTTATCGTTTGCCGGATTTTGCCAGGACAGTAGCTAATGTGGTTGGTGAGAGAAATTATCGTGGACATGAACAATATGACTCAATTGAAAACCCAAGGATTGTTTTACAGGTCATCATTTGATTGAACAAAACCCTAGCACTGGGCCTCACTGCTTGTGGTAATTTCTACTGAATATACCTATATTATTGTTTCGATGCACTTTGAGGGAGGCAATATGTATGCAGTTTTCAAGAGAACTCAAAGTACTGTTTCAGTAAAAGCTTATTTATTATCACATGATACATAATCGAACAAAAGGCTGTAAACATCCATAACCTGTGAAGATGAAATCAAGAAAGAATTACCACAGGTTTCCAACTGAGACATAGGAGACACGCTTTGAATACCATTGGATTCTCACTTCCATGCACAAGAGGCAACTAAGTCTTGATTCATCCAGCCAAGATATAAAGCCCCGTCTCTCTCTTCAAACCTATACTTCCCACTGTAGCTCTCTAGCAGTGTCCCGATTGTAGAATTCACCATAGAGTTCAGTGGGTATGGCACAAACCCAGCCATGGAAAACCTAGATCTCCATTTTCCAAGAAGCTCATGGCGCTCCACTCTCTCAGCCCCCTCACAAGCTATTACATTGACAATCTCCCGAGCCAAACAATGTTGTTCGACATTTACCCGCTCCTTGCTCTCCCTCAGTAGTGTCACATCAATCGATTCAAAAACAGCTGCAAAATAGTTTAATGTATGAACAAAACGCAGAAAGAAGGGGGTGGTGTTTGTGTTGAATTCTTGCTCAACAAGTGTCACGATTTTAGGGCATAAGCTCTTAACCAGCCTCAAGAGTCGGTCCCGGTGGTTCTGAGGGCCAACACTCTCGTCGGGCATGTGGTGCAGCATGAATGCAAAATTAACTGCCAGTGGCTCCCCAGGCCGAACCCTAAGATCTTGAAGCTCAACCTTAGAACCGGAAACAGGTAGGGCATGAAACTCAAAGGGTACTTTACAGGATTCTGCAAACCTGGATAACCTCTGGCCCACAATATCAAGTCCTCCTCCCCTGGCATAAGCTGAGGTGGAATCATCGATACCCGTGATACGGATCCGTGGGGGCCCACCAGGCCGAGATGCAAGAGCCTGGATTAAGGTTACCCACTGACTTCCCTGAGCAATCTGAAAATCGATTATGTGAATTACATTTTCGTCCTTCATTGCCTCAGCAATCGCCCCGTTAGCAGACATATATCCAAACTTAAATATCGGGCACACTTCATAGAGTAAGTGCATGTAAGAGAGGAGTTCAGAACCGGCGGGCTCCTTGCATTTAAGGGCTTTGTAAATGGTGCTTCCTGAGGAAGCGAGCCTCGCAACAAGCCCTTCTAACATGTACGCTCCTAATCGTTGGATCGGATCTCCAGAAACCGATACCATCTGTCGTAACTCTGACATCAACCATTCAGTTGTTAGTGGATCATTTTCCCCTACAGCTCTTGCACACTCGATGAGCATTTCTTTTAAGTCTCTTCTGTTGATTGTCTCCATCACTTGTTCCCACTTGTCCGTCTCCAAAGAAATTTGATTGGGTTCACCAAGAACGGACATATTGTTACATGCTTCGAGGATATCAGAATCGGGTCCCAACATAGCTGTCTCCAGCTCTCTTAGCTTGTGCCTCAAGTCATTGAAATCATCTGTTGAGCAAATGCCACTTACCGCTGAGCTTATAGGATGGTCAGGGGAATGATTCGGGTCAGATGCATTTGACTGATAATCTGGCTGTGAGACGGAACTGCCAGTAGATGGGGAGTTATGAAAAGGGTAACCAAATGGCGCTGTGGATTGGCTTCTATCATCCGAGAATAAGCTGTGGTCTAGATTATTGGAGGGAGGCCAGGCATGGGACTCAAGTTCTTCCATAGGCTGGTAATATGGCCTGTGGTACCCATCTCGATTTCCTTGTTTCTGAGATGCCTGCATTGAATAAGTTCCTATACTTATTCAGCGACGTTATATATTATTACGTCTACAACGCCAATTTTTCTTTTTTGGCTCTAGATCTGGCTTTGTTGTGAGCATTCTCTTTCAAGCTGACCTATCCCTGCAGAGAAGTTTTCAAGATTTTTTCAACCATCTGATAAACGAAGGAGAACTTAGCAAGTGACAGCACACAAAATTTACTTGGATCATGAAAATAGTACCATTTACGGAAACATGATGGGCAATAAAAATGCCATTAGAATTTTTTTTTGATCGGCAAAAATGCCATTAGAATTACAAGTAGCGAAGAACAAAGGAGTAAGCTCACTGGGAAGGACTTAGCAAGTCACAACATACAATATTTGCTACCATTAGGGGTGTGCACGGGTTGGGCGGGTCGGGTTTGACCCCGAACCCAACCCGACATGTTGGGTAACAAATGTTTTAGACCCGCAAACTGAACCGAATAGGGGTAGGAACCGTCTGCGAACCCGATATTTAACAAATGTTTTAGTCCGATCGGGTCGGGTCCGACCAAAAACCAAATTAATCTATATGAATTGGTCTGGTTTGGTCGGGTCGGGTAAGAAACATAGTACCCCGAACCGAAATTTGATTTTTAACAGAAATTGAACCTGTACCCGTCTGAACCACATGTTCGGCCCCACCTGAAACCCTTCGGATCGGGTCGGCGGGCGAGCAGTTTTTTTGCACAGGCCTAGCTACCATTCCAAGCATAAAGAGCAATAACGTGTTCATCAATAATGCTACCTGATATCCGCACTAAAAAGAAGACTATGGTGATGTGAAGAAAGAGAAGCGGACATCAGATGTGATCCTTTAGCTAGATAGAGGATTGAATCAAGTCATACTAATCAAGTTTTCTTTTTCATGTGGACAGACCAAAAGAATTCCTGTTTGAACAAGCTTGTTCAAATGTTTTACGAGTCTATTATGAAATCATATTATCGTAACGTACTCTTCCGTGCATCCACCGATGAACCGTCTATGAGAAAAGAAGCTACCCTTTAGGTTTGTAACATGGTGGCCTTCATTGATTACCCTTACATACAGACTATGTCGTGTTTCAACTATGTGAGATAAAACATGAGGAAACTTAACATAACCCTCTTCAAACAAGTTTACCGACCTAAAACGACATAATCAACAACTTTGTCTAAATGAACAATTCAAATACCTAGAAATGCAACAAAATGAAAATGGAGAACTGGAATACACTTAATACAAAAGACAATGGTACATAGTTAATCAAGCAAATTACAAAGAGAGTACCCTACGACGCATAGTAAATAAACTCGAGGCAAGTTATACAAGAACAAATATCCGCTTAACCAACCCATCAACCCAAAAAACTCTGCGTTATGATTTGAGGAAAATGAAACTGTGAAGAGTGAAAATGCCAAGAAACGTCAGAAGAAAAAAAAATAAAAATTAAGCCCATCGATATCAGACAGCAAGTTCTCTAATTTACTCTTGCCCACCGAAAGAAAAACAAAGGGAAGAGCTGGATTGAAGCTCAAGAGTCAAGATTCTAAATCTTGGAAATCATTGCATCCATAAATGAACACACATGAAACTGCAGACCAGATTAAGATCCCTCATCTGAGAGGACCTTCTTTCACAAATTTCTGAGCAACCCATTTTCAGAAACCACAAAAGGAGAACAAAATAAGAGAAAACAGACCTAAAACTAAAACCTTGAGCCAAATAGAATTTGTGAAGTAGCCCCAGATTGTGTCAACGGGAGCAGAATCAGCTCATAATCCATCACCCTTATTAGCCATAAAAACGAAATTGAAAACAAACCGAACATAAATATTATATTGACCAAGGAAGTAAAATCAGAACATAGACAAACCAAAAGGAATACAATTGAAAATAAAATTCTCCGAATAATTGAAATGCAAAAGTTGATGATTTATGGGTTGTTTGACATACCTTCTTCCACTTGGGTTTTTCTTGTTTTGCTTTGCTAGAAGTTCCAAATCAAGTTTCCAAAGTGGTGCCAGGTGTGAGTAGAGTACGGAGAAGGTCCCCCTACTCAAAAAGACTCTTTCTTGATTTATAGGAAAGATTAACTAATGAGTGACCTCTTTCTTTCTAATAATTACACTTCGACCTCAGACAAACAATCCCGCTTTTTTCCCAAATATATTGTATACATCATTGAGGTATGATAGTATGCGTTTTTAAATTCATTTTCCGTCCCTCATTTATTACTAAGGATATATTAAAATGATCAAATTAAATTGATTCTTTCATACATAATAAACTATAAAATTGACAACTACATCATTATAGTATAATCTTTGACGAGTAATAGAATCTGTGACGAACGGGTCTAATAAATTATATACAACATAAGAAGAAGTTTAAGTCATTTATGTACACGATATAAACAACGTATTTAGCACGTGCCTTATGAGGACGAATTGAATATTATTCTATTAATCCAGCGATTCGTCAACATATTTCAAACATACAAAATGGATAACTAGAATCTTTAAAGTTAAACCTATGCCAAACAGATCTAAGTCGATTATACATACTAAAAAGAATATTGATTCGTATTTGGACAGTATATAAAAATATTATATATTTAACATATATTTTTTTGATAATTCAAATGTCCGGACCATCTTACACGCATCTCGACTAACTTGTGAATATTTAACATGTATTTATAAAGAATGAAAGTGAATGTTGGTCCATGAAATTTAATGATGTCCATGTATTCCTGAATTTGACTTCATCACACGTGTTACCTGTCCTTCATCAGACCAACAACAAAGTCAATTTTAGCTTCTTCTTTTTTATTTTATTTATGTATGGTCGGATTAATTAGCATTATGCAAAAAACAGAAAATAAATAAAATAAAAAAAAGAGGGACAAGTAACGGTAGGAGAGAAAGGGTGAATTGGTAATTCGGTGCAGAAGGAGAAGTCAGGTGAAAAGGTAGATCGCCGCATGGGCCAGTGGCCCCACACGGTTATAAGCCCACGGACCACGGTCCAGCCTTTTGTGATGATGACGATCCTAATGCTGTCATCAATTTTTCCCAAGACCGTGGGCCCTTTCCCCCCCCTTGAAGTTGGTTTCGTCACTTTCCCCAAATAAGTTCTCCTACACCGACAGCCCAAATAAGTTCTCCTACGCCGACAAGGCTGCAAACGGACTAAGTTACTCGTCTCGTTAAAGTTCGGTTTGACCTGTTTAGTAATTGAGTCGAAGGCTAGTTTTTTAAGCTCCTGTAGTAAAGGAGTTGGGTTCAACATTCAAAAGTTCAATTTTTGTTTGTAGAAATTTGTTTAGTAAATAAATCGAATTTTGCTCGTTTAGTAAAGAAGTCGAGTTCGAGCACTATAAAGCTCGGCTCATTTAACTTATACATGCGATGAATTGTACTATGTTTGATTAGAGTGAAATAAAAAGTATGATAATAATGATAACTTTTTGACCGTTGAATGAGGAGAGAATCTAATCTAGATACGGCAAAAGCCAATTCCACCATCCATGTGGTATTCTTTAGTACCTTAGTCAGTCGTTTGCTCCTATAATCCTTCTAATGGTTGGCTCCAATTCGCTTCCATTTTCAATCTTTGCTCTGCGACCACGTTCTCAATACTCGGTAGTTTGAATTGTTTTGGGTGACGTTTTCATTCTTGTACCCTCGCTCGCTATGATGTGACTAGGTTAGTACCCCATATATATGGTGACTATTTCATAAAAATAGTTTAGAATCATGATTCCAATCCCTTCCTTTGTACTCAACAAACACCGGATTACACACAAAAAGTAAATACTTTGGGTCTGTATTTTTTCTTAATCCCATCCCTTTAAGTCCGGGCCGGCTCTCAATACTGTCGAAAAATCCTTTTTACGAAGGATCGATTATGGCCCATGGCTCACCACGCTCGCTAATTTTAATACTAGTTTGAGATGTTTTTGACACTCTTTCGCGTTTGTGCTTTCACTCCGGCTCACGTGCACGATGTGTCGAGCCTCTGAATGTTAAAGTTCGAACCAGTGAAACTAGAAAGACTGGAATTCGTCAAGGGCCAAAATACAAAAGGTGGAACTGAATACTTTTTGACTTTAATTTCCCCACGGTTACGCCACCGTATAAGCAGGGCTTTCTCAGGGGGTTGTGCTCATCACTACCCAAAGCCAAAATTGACCATTTTTTTCCCATCTGATGACTGTCTAGAAAAATCTCAAGCAGAATATTTATATGGAAAACAAAATCTACCCCTACCGCTTTCATTCACCATTTCCCCCACCTCTCTCATTTTGGACGGTCCAAATTTTAAAAAAACTTTTTCAGGAAAGAGTTTAATATTTGAAAGAGTTTTTAAAAATACAGACCATTGATTGTTGAGACAGACAGTGAGACTGAGTGTTGATATAGGGGGAGCTGTATAAGGGTGAGATGGGTTTGGGTTATTTTTTTTTTCATTTTCCTTATCTATTTTTCCAGCGTATCCGGTTCTTCTCCAACTGGTTTCCCCAGTTCGGTTGTGTTTCAATTTGGGTTTTCCCCAAATTTGGAGGGTAGAGGAGGTGGGTGAATAACATTGCCGGGGTTCGGTCTCCTCAAAGCACTGTTGGTCTGAGGCTCCCTCAGATCCGTTGGTGTGCGGCGGTGGGAATAAGTTCGTGGTGTGTTCTGCTTCAGCGGCTCAATCTGACATAGGAGCGTGCAGATCTTCGGGTGTCATAGGTGAATAAACCAGTTGGTTTTGCTCCGACAGGAGAGCTGTATTTCTCCTTTTTGTTGATTCTTAGTTGTTGCATTTCCAGATTTCAGTTGCGCTTTATGTTTACTGTGGGTTGAGCTGGAGGTCAAGGCGTTTCGTCGATCCTGCTTGTAGAATGTGTTTGTGTCAAAGTCTTGGTAGTTTTGGTTCTTTCTTGTATTATTTGATGGAATCTATATTGCATTTAGGCTTTGAAATAAAATTGACAGTTTCAAAAAAAAGAAGGAACTGTGAAATAGAGCGGTGGAATAGATTTTCTGGATGTAAAAAGGGGATTCAGCTAGCCAATTTGCTTCTACTATTTTGTTTTCCTTTGAGACTATATACAGTACTGTTTCCATTCGGCACACGGTATAACGGTTGTTGTAGGATCACAATCAATATTCATCAGCACCCCGTCATGCAGTTGTCATAAATCAATAAACGATACTACTACGATTATTAGAGCTTTTAACTTACAGAGACAGGGCTCGGATCAATTTAACGCTGGTTTGATGTATCCTTCATTCGATTTGGTAAAGGAAAATGACGGTTAAAGACGTGTTTTGATAATTAATACCCGTAAAGGGCATTTTGTTCATTAATAAATGTTCTTAACATATCTTTAAAATGTATTAATTATCAAAACACGTCCTGAATTGAATAGACATGCACTATTAATCATTCATTGTTGTTGACTACCTAATTTCCTACTATACCCCTCCAAAGATGAGGCTAGTGAAAATTAATAAACTAATCATTCCAATTCGACCCGTCAAAAGTTTAATGAATTGGCTCATCATAGTCTCAGAGATAAGCTTACATACATGTACATCTTGTGATCCCAAGAGATTTTCATTTTTTGATAATTCAAGAGTCGAACCAACTTATGCATATCTGGACGAATATTTTATGTATCGTGAACAACATACTTTAATCATTTATGACAATTTCTCTAAACAAACACAAACTTATTGTCAAATGTCTCTTCTGTCACGAAGAGATATGGAAAGCAACAAAAACAGCGACGTGAACCGGTTGTTGAAGATGAAAGAAAATTATGTAGTAAAATGGAAAGCGACAACCTAGATTTATGTCATATATATACAAACAATGTCAAAACTCCAATAAGTGAGATGATGAAACAAAAGATGAATCAAACAAAGATCGTTCCATATATGATCACAATGTGTGTATAATAAGTCTTGAGAGGACTACAAATTTCAAAAGTAATGATGCAAATGACTTTACCAATTCGTGACAAAAAACGAAAAAACAAAAAAGGTGATTAGAGACCCTACAGATTGGCTTTATTAGTACAGTTGAATTGGTGCAAAGTCGAGTTTCAAACTGTACTACAAAAGTTAAATCAAGCAAATATATATAGTCAATAAAAGCACAAAGATTCCAGGATTATGATATGCTTGGATAAGGACTGATCAATTAACGATTAGGGTGAGAATTCCATGGGTTTTAACGGGGTATCTGACAGTCTGAGTTAGTTTTTACGCATACCTCAACTAATTTCATAGATCTAAAGTTAACAAACCAGACAAATATCTAGAAAAAGCAAGGGTTATTTGATGTAAACTTGCAGGCTCGGAGGATAAATCTTTGATGTCATGCTCTCACTCGACCAACCCAGTTGTTTGAATTTTTCCCATCCCCATACCACTTAGCAAAACCAAAAGGAAAAACAAAAACCAAAAAAACTGACACCATACGTAAATGGAATTCACATTTTATAGTATTTCATATCAGTCCTGATCCGAAGTGAACATACAACAAAACAAGACAGCATCTTGCTAGCCAAAAAAGTGTGCCCAGTTTAGCCCGCGTTTACGAACGTCTAAGAGGGAGGATAAATCACGTGCAAACCCAATCGTTGGCGTCGTGTGTACGTAAAAAAAAAAAAAGGCTTCCTCTTATATATGAACTGATCAAAACCCGGCCGTAAGGTTAAATTTAACCATGAACCAGTATCTCCATAAAAAAAATCATGACCTATAGCATGCCAGAAATGAATGGACTTAAATATTAAGCATTCTGAACTGAATAGAACTCTTGAGGAAGGAAGGGGATAAGAAGACTAGGCCCATGTAAGTGCACTAAAGTCCTTTATTTCTGCTATTCAAATGCGTCCAAGTCAAAGTTTTCCCAATGGTGTAGTACCATTTAGCTGACAAACCAGGTTGGTTAAAATGTACAGTTGGGTTTGTGGGGTGGTAGAAATTCTACTCTAGACTGCCTTACCGATTGATAGGTACTTGGCAGGTACCATTCAGCTGACAAACTAGGTTGGTTAAAATGTACAGTTGGGTTTGTGGGGTGGTAGAAATTCTACTCTAGACTGCCTTACCGATTGAAAGGTACCTGGCAGGTACAATTTCTAGTCACAATCTCATGCCATCGATATTCTCATATTGGTTTTTCTTTGGACGCATTGATTTGATCCCATAAGCGCGTGGCACCGCCACTCAATAATCTGTTGCCGCCAGAAGCAGAACCTCGATGCCATTTCCTCAACCCGTATAGAGGAAAAATTGCACAATGCTCTTGAAGCAAGGCTATGTGGTAGTGCGTTGTGATTGGTAAATATTACAGGACCCATGACTTTTGTGTTGGTATTTTAGGAGACAAAATGACATGTGGAGTATTGTGATTTGTGAGTAGTGTGGAGCATTTCTCTTAGAGCACTCAATAACCTCTCTTCGTAGGGAGAGCCGGAGTTTCCACCTGCTCATTTCTGAAAGAAGAGTAAACTGAGCCGGAGTTTTCACCTTCTCAAAGTAGATTCAAGCAGTGCACAAGGCCACCAAAGGCTTGCTCATGCTTTGACAGTTTGACTTCTAGTTCATAAACTGAAAAAGAAGAAGTCCCAACATATCGACTAATATGAACTGAGAAAGACAATCAAATGCTTAACTGACTGTGTCAATTTAACCATTAGTGTAGTATTCAGTAGCACTGATCCCTCCAAGTTCTCCAACCAGTATAGCTGGCTTTGCCTTTGCAGCAAGAAGAAACTAGCTGCCAATCTACTAACAAGTGCGCCAACTGGGTGTTGGGCCCGGAGTGCACCCATGGATTTGGTTACACAATGTCACTCCTTGTGACCGCTCTAAAAATAGACTTGTGGGTGCAATGTCGAATGTTGTAAAAGACTTAATTGAAGTCTTTGCTAACACCAATTGATTTTAGGGAAGATGGTGGAAAAACGGTTTGACACTGAGTGCCTGAGCTAGTTTACGCACATTGAAACTAACCCCAAAGATCTAAAGTAAACAAATTGGACAAACAAACCCAGGGGTTGCCTCAGTGATTCGGGAGGATGCTCAGGCTTTGGGAGTACTCCTCAAGGTCTGGGGTTCGATATTCCATAGGATAAGTACCCTGAAGTAAGTGAGAGGCAGTGATTGGTGTGGCCGCGTTAGCTCCCCTGGAGGTTTGGTTTGCGCAGTTGGGTCCATTTAGTGGCCTGGTTGTAGGGCTATTCCTCCATTACCAAAAAAAAAAAAAAAAACTGGACAAATGTCGCAAAAAAGCAAGGGTTATTTGATGTGAACCTGCAGGCTCGAAGGATAAATCTTTATTGATAGTTAGGCTTCCACTCGACCAACTCCCTTGTTGAATTTTCTCCTTCCCTATACTGCTAACTAAGCAAAATCAAATGGGAAAAGACGAAGAACAGTAAGAACAAGAACTGACACCATACGTAAATGGAATTCACAGTTTATATTTCGTATCAGTCCTGATCCGAAGTTAAGTTTGGTTTGTAAGATTTTAAAATGGCCTAATAGCCAAAAAACTGTGCCCAGTTTAGCCCGCGTTTATGAATGCCTAAGAGGAGAAATCACGTACAAACCCAATCGTTGGCGTCATGCGTACATAAAAAAAAGGCTTCTTCTTGTATTTGAACTGATCGAATAAGGGTTAAATTTAACCATGAACCGGTATCTCCATAAAAAAAATGACCTATAGCATGCCAGAAATGAATGGTTACATAAAAACACAAAGAATAAGCATTCTGAACTGAATGCATATTCAATAGAACTTTTGAGGGAGGAAAGGGGGGATAAGAAGACTAAGGTCCATATAAGTGTACTAAAGTCCTTTATTTCTGCTATTCAAATGCATCCAAGTCAATGTTTTCCCAATGTTGTACCATTTACCTGACAAACTAGGTTGGTTAAAATGTACAGATGGGTTTGTGGGGCGGTGGAAATTCTACTCTAGAGTGCGTAACCGATTGATAGGTACTTGGCAGGTACCATTTCTAGTCACAATCTCATACCATCGATATTCTCATACTAGTTTTTTCTTTGGACGTATTGATTTGACCCCATAAGCAGGCACCACCACTCAATAATGTGTTGCTGCCATAAGCAGAGCCTCGATGCCATTTCCTCAACCCGTATAGAGGACAAAATTAGTACAATGATCTTGAAGCAAGGCTACGTGGTAGTGCGTTGTGATTGGTAAATATTGCGAGACCCATGACTTTTGTGTTGGTATTTTAGGAGACAACATGACATGTGGAGTATTGTGATTTGTGAGTAGTGTGGAGCATATCTCTAAGAGCACTCAATAACCTCTCTTCGTAGAGAGAGCCAGAGTTTCCACCTCCTCATTTCTGAAAGAAGACTAAACTGAGCCGGAGTTTCCACCTTCTCATAGTTGATTCAAGCAGTGCATAAGGCCACCAAAGGCTTGCTCATGCTTTGACAGTTTGACTTCTAGTTCATGAACTGAAAAAGAAAAAGTCCCAACATATCGACTAATATGAACTGAGAAAGACAATCAAATGCTTAATTGACACTGTCAATTTAACCATTAGTGTAGTATTCAGTAGCCCTGATCCCTCCAAGTTCTCCCACCAGTATAGCTGGCTTTGCCTTTGCAGCAAGAAGCAACTAGCTGCCAATCAACTAGCAAGCGCGACAATAAAGAACCTTTTTCAAAGGATGAGGATAGGCATATGACACAAGAATCGTTGTCTTATATTTCAAATAAGTTTGAGCTCGCATGTGGTCTCCTGGAGACTATGAATGAAATGGTACATGTTTCTGATTTAGAGCAACAGTTTCTTAACAATTGCGGTGTTGTTAAGTTGGTGGCAATTATATCATATATACAGACCAAGTATACATCCAAGGCCTAATAAAAAAAAGTGTCCTTAAAGAGTTAATACTTAACAATTTTTATAGTAACCATCACAAAACGAGAAAGCCAAACCAAGATAAAGTTCTATTAATCATTAAATACGAACACAAACCCAAGTAGTAAAAATATTTCATTCTATTGGGCTAACTCATTACCTCCAATTGGACATTTTTTTTCTTCTATTGAACTGAAAAAGATTCCTACTCAAATCCATGTAGTAAAAATATTGGAGTGCTCCTAAAATTTAGAATTTTTGGGATGCCCAAGGCCCGGGCCTCTTGGGCCTTGGGGGTGGGCCAGCTCTGCATCCAACCCATGGTCCATAATCACATTTTCTTAACACAAACATATCGAACAGAAGGAATTGATACAAAAGGTAACCTTTCGGGAGTTACAACATGGGAGAAAAGGGGACTTCAGCCAGAAAAGAATCGTTTCCATGATTGCCAAGGAAGAAATCCACCTGCCAGAGAATCCCAAAGGAGAAGCAAATGCTTATTATCAGCTTAGCAGGAAAGGAAATTTATCGACAGCTGATATTTGATGTATCAAAGAAGCAATTTTGAACAGCAATACGCTGATATTACGGTGACAAAAACCCACACAGAATACACAAATGAACACTGTTTTATGGAATCATACCGCAACCAGGGCAGCGGAAATAGTACTTTTTGTCTCTCAAAACAAGTCCTGAGCCTCCACATACTCCACACCTTCTCTGAGCTCTCTGTCATACAAACAATATAAGAATTCAGTGCATAAACCAGTAGTGACGATCCATCCATGTGCAATACAAGAAGAAGAAACATTTATATCAAAGTTCTGGGAGTCAAATGTGCAATGTGAGGCGTTTTTATATCAGAGGAAGCATAGGACTGGAGGCGTAAGCATTTGAAATGAGTAAAAATGCATACGCCTCACATGAAACGAGTAAAAATGCCAAAAAGGCTCATCTTGGGGGAATGCCCCATAGACAAGGGGTGTAAGCTTTTGGAGGGTTGGGCACAAATTCGAAGGCCTTGAGATGCTTTTCAATAGCCTGGCCTTAATGCGAGCCTTGAGGCAAGTCTCAACTTAGCCTTTGAAAACAGTCATACATGGATGTATATTATCGCATCGAGATTGTGAAAACAAAGGCAATCAAGCCCATACAATTCAAGCTGAAGAATTCAGACTGGTATGAGTAGTTAGTTTACTGGGCTGATGTTTACTCAACAGAAAAAAAAACAAATGAAACTTGGTCTAAAGTAAAGACCCAACTGATTTACATCACTCTTTTGTTGCAAATTTTTTCTTTTATTCTAAATGTTTGCTGTCCCTAGGGATGTATACGAGCCGAGCCAAACCAAGTTGTGGTGTGTTCAAGCTTGTTTATAGTAAGTTTTTGGCGAACTCGAGCTCGAACATAGTGAAAACTTGACAATCTGAGCACAAGCCGAGCCAGTCGAAGCTTGACTCAAGCTCGATCTTGTTCACGAGCCAACCACAAACATATATTTATACTTGCATAGTAGAGGAAATTTTGATGGTACATGTGCATGTGTCTTACATCTATATAATCTACAAGAAAAAAGCTTCTATTTTGAAATAGTGATACAATTTACTAGTATAGTTTTTGAGTATTGCACAGAAACATAGCGAGTATTATATTTTTGAATTAATAAGGAGTAATGTAATCTCCCCCACTAAAAGAAAACGGCCTTATGGAGCCGAGCCAAGCTTGCTAACATTCAAACTTGTTTATTAATTTTTTCGCAAGCTCGAGCTCAATAAAAACTTAAACTTAACGAACCGAGCTCAAAGGAGCCCAAAACGAGCCGAGCACCGAACCGTTCGCGATTGACTTGGTTCTTTTACAGCCCCAGCTGTCCCTAATCAAGATAATAATAGCAGCAAGTGTATCAAATCCGTGCTTACGATGTATCAGAATAATTTGCACTCACAATTCGTTTGCTGAATTCAATCCCAGCAACCACAAACGGCGTCACACCAGCTGCACAGTTACACAGGCTTTAACTCTACCCAAAAAAAAGAAATACAAAATTTCAAAAGGGAACAACCCATGAGAGAGAGAGAGAGAGAGAGAGAGAGAGAGAGAGAGAGAGAGAGAGAGAGAGAGAGTACCAAGAGCGCCGATAACAATTTGCCAGGAAATCTGCGCCTGCGCCGGATCTACGGCAGCCGAGACGTCGTTAAACGCCGCCGTTGTTGTCAACGTCTTGTAACGGTGCGTATTGATGATGAAGGGATTTTGTTTGTGTGGGTTTCTGGTAACGAGATTAAAAGTTCCAGATTTTGAATGCTCAGCTATGACCACTCCGCCTCTGTGGAAGATGATGGTGTTGGCGCAGGGAGAGATCAACACGCCTGCACAAATTGAACCCTCCATTCTCCCTCCCTCCCTCTCTCTCTGTTTTTTGACCGACGGCGAAACTAATTTTCAGAGAAAGTCTACCTATGCAATTCTCGACCACAACTACGTCCGGAGTCGTTCGATGTATATGCATTCATTCATGTGCATCGAACGGTACCAGACGCAAGTATCGAACATCTCCGAACGCAATTGTGTGATCCGGAGTTCTGGTCGAGAGTTGATTTTTAATCCGGCGGTGACAGAGATGAGGGGCACACTGCAGTGTTCGAAATTGAACCACGTCGGCTTAATTGATTCGGTTGGTCGTTAAGGTTTCCGCGCCAACCACATAAGCTTAGAAAAGTGATTTTTGCAATTTTTATTTATTTATTTATTTATCGTTTTGCAGTACTTTGATTCTCTCTCTCTCTCTCTCTCTCTCTCTCTCATCCGCTATTTCTTCTCTCTCTCTCTCTCATCCGCTATTTCTCTCTCTCGAAAGATGCAAAATACGCAAGTTTAAAATAAGCTAAGCTTTAGTAAAAATGGATCCTAAAGTTTTCCTCATATTGTATCCCCTTTCTTCCATACTGTTCCAATACAAGAGGTCGGGAAAAATTTCATCGTTCAATGCTAGTTCAAATCTTTCTAATCATTTGGCTGGGCTAAACGCACTCTTATGCATTTGTAGCATGCGACGAGACGTCGAGACCTCGATCACAAATTTGACATAGGTGTAATGAAGTCTCCAATTTAATTATGTGGTACCGAAAGCAATAGTCATCTACGGATATATGAAATATGAATTTTCCATTTCTTGTAGCCGAAAAATAAAACAAAAATTAGACGTAGTTCAGTCTAAAGATAACTTTCTAACTGTTTTCTATTTTAGGAAAAAAATGATTTGGTCAAATTCTGAGTTTGCCAAACAGAGGACTATTTGGCGCGCGCGCACGCACACACTCTCCTCTCATAACTATCAATGGACACACTCACTTTCATTTATTTCCAAATCTCTCTCTCTCTCTCTCTCTCTCTCTCTCTCTCTCACTTAAAAATGAACCTTTGATTATGGTCCAATGTGGGATTTCACATTGTTAATTTTAGCATCACTTTAAATGGATAATCAAAAGAACATGTGACAAGTTTTGATTGTTCAATATTTTTTTATATGATATTAGAGATACCCTAAATCAATACTCTCACAACCAACGTCAATTCGCCAAGGATTGTGATTTGTGAACAAATACGGAGGTCTATACAACAATTACTACTCCATTTGAATTGACAAGCGTTTTCGGTAGTGAATAAGTTTTGAAAAAGAATTTGTTGTAATCAAGTTAGCTATTTCCGGTTGTGAATAAACTTAGATGACTATGAGAGTTAAAAAGTTATTGATTAGTGTAAACGCCCCCCGGAACCACAACATTGGGTAATTTCTTGAAAGTTAGAGGGTATTACTCTAATTTTGACATTCTACTGGGTGACGATTCGTTTTTGGCGCCTCAGCTTCCCGCCAAACCGAATACACTTCTACTGCTACTATATAAAGTAGGAGTAGTGAAGTACTGCTATCTTTATCCACAGTTGAAATCTCGAACCGTCCTTATTGCTTTGCGGTTCTTCTGCCATTCGTACCGGAAAATGGCAGACAAGCTTCCGACGAAGCGAAGAAAGTCTTCAGGCCAAGGCGTTGGCCGTCCAAATACGGTTTGTCATCCCCTTTTACTTTGACACCGAGGATCAAATTATTACGCGCATTTCTGATTCGATATATGCATATACGGTATTTTGTGTAAGAATCTCGTTACTGTTTTTGTCTAATATCAAGGGCTCTTGTTTTAAGGCTGTCGAAGATCGTTTTTTTTTTTTCTTTTTCTTGTTCTTGTTCTTTCAATGGGATAATTTTTTCTCATTCGAGTTTTGAAGAAGGTTTGCTCAACCAATATTGGTCCGCTATGAAAACATCACGAGACCAAATCCCTAATTCTTATTCGAAATTGAAGCGTTTGAGAGGAGATGAAGAACGGATGCAAGATAAAATTTGGAAGCATTATTCATAAAACTGCGGTAACTAAGAGTTGTTGTGAAATACTCTATCCGTCCTTTTTTTAGAGTCAGTATATCATTTTGGGTTGTTCCTTATTAAAATATTTATTTTGTAAATTTAGTGGATAAAAATTGATACATTTTTCATTTTGTCTTTAAAGTGGATTTTATTTTGAAAAGTTAGTGAGCAAAAGTATAATGATGATATCTCCATAAAGAGTAAATATGAAGAGTGTAATGATAATACCTCCATAAAAAGTTAGATTTATGAAGTGAGATCCTTGGGACAGAGAGTACAAAACTGAAGTAATTTGTGGTGTACAGTTTTGATGTTGTGTTACGAGTCTTATCCACAAAGCTCCTCCCCATGTGCGCGGTAGGCTCAATCCGTTGGGTAGTATTCACATAGTCCACACCATGTCATTTGGGCTCAATATATATTGAATGACTCATGCCCACTAAAAAACTTAAGCCTTGTAATAAGTGGTGAGCCACCCACCCGATTGTATATTACGGTCCAACCTTTTTACTATTTACTTGATGTGGGACTTGAATCCTTTACACATTTTCTAGCATATTGAAGATAGTGTCACATACATAGATTCAAAGGAGCAGAAAGGTATTCTCCCTATATGTAGACGTGTAGATAGGATGAGGTTATACTTGATAGCATTAGACCAAGTTGAACACTCACAATAACTTGGCTATGCAGAAAAGTTGCGGTGGTGGGATCGGTAGGAATGTTCTGCAGTCTGGTGTTGATTGTATTTCACAGAGAGCGCACACATATAATACATTCTGTTTCGTGCTTTCAAGTTTTTAATACGAATATCATCTTCCATTCCCGGGTCCTGCCTTTGTAGGATGATCTAGTAGTTGCAACTTGCAATATCGTTGTCCTGTTCCTTTGACTGCATAACTATATTTCCATTTTCTGGTATGGCTTGCGTAAAGAAAATAGGATACTCAAGCAAAGATTGTTTAGAGTTGGGGGAAATATCTATTTTTGGTTTCCCAGTTATTGTCAACCAAAATGAGTTGTGTTTCATTATGTAATTGTGTGAATAGGTGCAAAAGTGTTCTGTTGCATTTGCATACTTGGTCTTTTTGTTGGGCTTTGCTTTCGAATTCAGGAGTTTGGTTTGCTTTTCTCAAGAAAATGGTGTTAACTGTAGCTATGTTCCTGCATCATTTAGATGGATAATCAACCAAGCCAGGATCCGTCAGATGATGTCTGGTCCAGGCCAAATTGGCCAGCACGCGTGGAGAAGAGTTTTGTGGAATTGCTGATCGAGGAAATGATAGATCATTCGGACGTGATACCCAGTGGGTTTAAAGATGATGCATGGGATCGTGTATGCACAAAATTCAATAAGGAAACTGGTTTGAACTTTGGTAAGCTGGAGCTGAAGCAACACCTGGCTGTATTGCGTAAACGCTACCGCATAGTGAAACCGTTGTATAATCATAGCGGCTTTGGTTGGGATTATCGTCGAAAGATGGTTGACGTTGATGATGGAGTGTGGAAGGAATACATTGAGGTACGTATTAGTTCCGAGTATTTCTCTTCTGTTGACATATTACACCTCATAAAAGAGCTTTTATAGGTGCATCCTGAGATCGCCCCATACCGGAAATGGGGCTGCCCAATATATGAAGAGCTTTGTACGATATTTACAAAGCCGACAGCCACCGGAGAACATGCATACTCACCTGGTGACTATATCCCATGCAACCGCGGTAATTTGCAGACAAGGGTGAATGTTAATATGTCAGATGGAGGCAACAAACGCCAGCGGGTACAACCATCTAGCTTGAACAAGAGGAGTCTTAAGGGAGATAATCCAAAATCAAATGCCACTTCGGACCCCAGAACTATTTCTGAATCAAAAAAGGATGCAAGTGCGCAGAAGGATGGCCTATATTCTGCAGGCTGCTGCATGACAGTTATAAATGGAATGCAAGGTGTTGATCGACACCTTTACAGTGGTGCTATGGAGCTGTTCAAAAACCCAACCTGGAGAAAGACATTCATGTCATTGAAAACTGAGAAACGCCTAACCTGGTTGGAGGCCATGCGCCCCAGTGTTTGTTGATACAAAAGATAAGTGTTAAGGTACTTGATTGTAGGTTCTTTTCTTTTTTGGTCGGAAAATGGGCTATAACGCTTTTGTTATAGTTTGATGCTTATGTGTGTCCTCATGCCCAGGATCAGATGTGAGTGTGGTGCATTTATTGTTAACAAAAACTGGTTGCATCTCTGCATTTTACGTATGGTTGAGGTTAAAACTTCACTGTTTGCACTGTGAGTCTTGTCTAGGCTTCTAATACTTTCTGTGTTAAGGGTTTTTGAAATGGAAATTTGGTTCTGTCGCATTAAGGCTTAGTAGAAATTGTAGAATGATGCCTAGTGAACTGCAACCGAAGCCTAGCTGGCATTGTGTGATGGAGAGCCGTAAGGCAATGATGTTAGGACTGCCGACTGCATTACAGGTTCTACATGGAATAGTCAAACTAAGCTTAGGAATGCCGGTTGGAATTATCAAGTGATGTGATAGGATCAACAGTAAGCTGGCCTTTTGGTTTACGATAAAAGAGGGGAGAAATCCATGTTCTTTTGTTTGCATAGTGCTTACACATTTGACAGAAACTGAATTGTACATTAATGCTTTACATGATACTCCATGGCAATCAGTCTCTGCCAGCCATTGCCAGTTTTGGCAGATATTACTTAGTAGTATAGACCTACCAGAACTTCACAACATATGATATCAACAATCACCATTTCTTTGATAGAATTAGTTGATTACCTTTCTATTACTAGCACATGGGCACGAATGATAACAAACCTAAGTACTATATCAAATGAAGTATGGGAAATTTGTCTAAAAGAAAAAGTTTTACTTGCAGACTAGTGAGTGAATTGTGAACATGAACATCAAAAAATAAACCACCTATATTGCAACTGTTTCCCTGATCTTGGTGAATTCTTTTTGCAGGGGCACTTGCAGTGAACAACACTGGAGACTATTCCAGGACTACGTAGACCTTTTGTGCAGGTTTTATCGACCTATAATATATTTTAGCAATAGAGAGGCCAACAGGGTAGCTAATAATTTTGGGCAAATTTTTGTTGGAGTTCCTTTTTGGATCAGTAGTTAGCTGCCCCTAGCAATGTGTATATTTATCCAAGTGTACAAGACTCGGATTTGGAGTTCCTTTTTGGCATCACTAGTTAGCTGCCCCTAGCAATGTGTATATTTATCCAAGTGTACAAGACTCGGAGCTTTTCTACTACCATATTTCTTCTCTCTATGAATGAAAGTTGTGTTTAGAGGAAAGTTAGAGCTGCAATGTAGCATGGAGGACGATACTTTATCGTGGTTATTCCAGAATCAGTTTGGGGACACTGAGAAAACTAGAGAATTAGAAACAGCTCCCATTCTCATTTTACAATGAAGTATTGGGATTAACTTGTAGATTTATCAGTCACTTTGGTTAGCAGGATGAACTATTGGAGTTTTTGACTCCAGCATTTTCGCTAATTGTGAACTGCCTTTCATAACTTGTTATGAAGTTTTCCCCCCAACAAGCCTCTGTTTGGTTTGATGTAATTCCATGTGAAATATTTTACTGGGAAAACATTCTTATTCTTCTTAGTTTTTGGTGTTTGGCTAACTCTTTAAATATTATCCACCTTCTTCTGCTATTCCATGTTTCCCCAATCATTGGTTTTCAAGTTGGTTTGATACTAATTCTAAAAAGGTGTACCAAGTGTAGCATCATTAGAATACAAGATTGAGCCAAAAAACAGACTTACAGAATGGAAGTAACACTTACTGAGAATAACAGAAACTCAAGTAGCAAAATAAAACAGAAGGGCCAAGAATACCACAAAAGTCAACCAACATTTCCATAAGATACATTGCACAATTGGCAGTAGAAATGGCCAACGGAACAGACAATCTGCTTATTCATACTGATCGTCATCTTTGTTTTCCAAGAGGATGTAAACCTTAAAAACCCTAGCTGTTTGCTACTTCTTGTACCGAGCTACCTCTCCCTCATTGGGGAAGAAACCCATGAGCCTCCCACAAGAATTCTGGTAAGCGTACATGAATCCTCCCAGTACACCAATCAAACCACCAGTCACCATTGAAGGACCCCTAATGTTCGGCTTAATTCCTAAGGAACAACCACACCAACAATTAGATAAATTTTGAAGGCTTCCACTGAATCATAACAGTAGAAAAAACACAAATACACATATAAGGCTATCTCCAATCGTTACATTTTTCCAAATCAACTTGGAATCTAAAATAGATCAAAGTTTGACTTGATGCAAAACCACTCCATTTGTTCTTCATCTAACTTGTTAGTACTAAAAACCAATGAGGCTAACGAGTTGGTCAGAATCGTTGCACCTCGGTAGGAGGTCAAGGGTTCTGTTCTTTCTTCCTTCTAGCATTAAGACTTTGTCTCTTTATTTTGAGTTGTATTTAGAATCGTTGGGCTTATTAGATTTTCTTATTACTTGGATATGAACTACTGCTAATTATCAAAAAAGAGAATTTTTTTTACCAAAAACATTTCCCAATCATCGAAAACCCATTTGAATGGCACCAATATTTACTCTTTTAAACATATATATCAGCTCTTATCTCACCCTAATTAGAACAAAAACTCCTTAATTTGGTGACAGGTTGGTGAAATGATTGGACCTCGTCTAGTGCCCATTTCCAGATATTTTAAGTATACATCCACACAACACACACACATATGTGTTTAGCTATTTATATAGAGGGAGAAAGGGGGTACCGGAGAGGTAGCCGACGGTGACGGAAACGCCGGCGATGGTGGTGAGGCGGAGGTAATCGAGGGTGTTGAAATTGGCGACGGTTTTAGTGAAAGGAGGGTTTCGATCTATGACTGGGTACTCCGGCTTTGCCGACGCTGTGATGTCCGTATTCATCTTTCTTCTTCTCCTTCTTCTCACTCCTTTTGGCTGCTGCTTCAAGCTCGAACTGATCGACTGTTTCCTGAAGAGAAAACAAATCAGATGAGAATTTGTTTCATGGGCCAAATAATAGGCCCAGACAACATTTCCTGGCAAGACTTTTGGGCCAAGCGGGTCTGAAGTGTGGGTCTCGTTAAAATATGTGACCCCACTTCTCGGCGGTCCGGATTTGGACCGGAAGAATCAGCCTCATCTCAATCGTCTATCTCGATGATCAATGATTCAAATTTGTAAACTTTTTTTACCAAAGCGATATATTTTTTGTATGGGTAAAAACTTGTCAACAAATATGAACCACTAAGAACTTTTTTTAGACCGTTAAGATTGCAAGGATTGCTATGCATAGACCAAATTTGGATTACAGAGAATCGATAGGTGAGAGTTCTTTCATTTACTCAGTAGCTTGTAATATCTTTTAAGGTAAATTTGATCAGAGAATCACAGGGTATTTCGCAATGGCTAATATAAAGAACCACAAAATGATAAAAAAGTAGTAATAATCTAGTATTTAAAATTTAAAATTTATTTTCATTATTGGTTTACTAAAATAAGTAAAGACAATTAAGGCAAATACATTTTCAAAAAGTTTTTTTTTGCCAATATTATATACATCAGCAAAGGTTAGCGGGGTATTAATAAGTTAATTGACAGAAAATTTCAGAGGCTATCCATAACTTTGAATTCCAAACGCCCATGACGAAACTCGAATTTTGAAATCCCATATGGGGAAGGACCATATGGGCTAGAGCCCACCTTTTCCATAAGTTACATGCCTATTTTTCTCATCCAATTAAATGCATTTAAAAACCATAGCTTCTCCTTTCATTTCATGTGTTTCACTTCTCTCCTCTGTACTTTTTACCGTGATTTTCTTCCCACTAATAAATCAACTCCTGACCCTGAGTTGACCATGAGGACGGCTCTTCAGGCTTTTCGTGAATTTACAGCTTCAGTGGTGTTTACCCTCATCCATATGGATAACCTAATAGTTGACGACGTTATTTCCCAATGGAGGGTTCCAGATCGTGGGTGTGTTAAGTTGAATTGTGACGTGGCAGTCAGTAGAAATGGGAAGGAGGCAAAAGTCGTCGTCGCGATTCGGGATTGTAAAGGCGCTCTTGTTAATGGATCGGTTGGTTCGGTGAAAATTTCTTTGCCTCTTCAAGGAGAAATTACTGGCTATCCGATCAAGCGTGTGGAATGGCAAAAGACTTGGGCTTACAAAGTGTTCTGATTGAGTTAGATAGTCAAGTGGCCATCAAACTTAACGTATCTGAATCGGTCCCACCATGGGACGTTTCTACAGTGGTTTGGAACATCAGAAGGTGGCCTTGCTACCTGTTCGTTGGGTGGTCTACCCCCTAGTTTTGTATTCCCTGTTTTGGTCAGAGATTCTCTTACTCTTAATGTACGTCCGCTGGGCTAATTTTGGCGATAAAAGGGAAAAAAAAATGTCTCATCGAAATTGTGGGATTTTTTCTTTTCTTTCGAAACATAGGTTCAACTCCACTCTATTTTATCTCTATAGTTATTATCGGGTGGTCTTGGGACACCGCCACGTAGTGTCTCAACATATTTTTTTACCACACATTTATGTGGAATCTACCACTAAGGCCCTGTTTCGATAAGAGAAATAAGTACTTATTTTTTTAAATTAAAGCTGATGTATTATGAGAGAATGACCTGTCTCGTCGTAAAACGAAAAATAAGAACCTTAGCAGAATGAGGGCTAAGTGCATAAACCTCACAGAAATGCGTGGTTGAAAAGGGTGTTAGGGCACCAAGACCACGGAATAAATACTTGGTGTATAAGCCAGTCATTCTAAGCACAAACGACACAACCAAAACAACAAAAGAAGTCTCGGTATTCTTTATCACCACATCACCAAAGCAATTTGGATTCAGGCGGGCAGTATGTTTGTTTACCTCACATATCTGGTTTTGTTATTTTGTCCTTGAATTTTCCTGTTGTAGTATTAACATGTCACTAATCTCTCTCTCTCTCTCTTTCTCTCTCTCTAACCTTTTAAAGATTCAACAATCATCCGATGATATCAAAGTGCAAAAGCAACAACCCTGACGACAGTACGTGGGTTTAAGATTGTTAATGGGACCGATTCGCTAACCGGAATTCTGGTTCCACTCTGATTCGCATCGTTTCACTAACCCGACACATGTGTTGAGTAGATTATAGGTTCCACGAGTTACCACCTTATGAATTGTATTATAGAAAGGATTCAAGACCTGGTTGATCAGCTACGTGAGCAAAAAAGAAATATTGTTGTAGTCTTTAAAATGTAATACTGGAGTACTAATTAACCGCGTTGAGTACACTTTGATGGGAGGACAGAGAATCGGAACAGCAATGGGGGTATTGGAGTTATCATCTGAAGGTTTAGGCAGCTCAAAATGGGTTAGATTACTGGTATCAACAACCGGTCTGCTGGAGAGGGATTACTGGTATCAACAACCGGTCTGCTAGGGAGGTTTTGAATCTGGCAATTGATCTGGGATTGAAAGATGTGGAATTGGAG
Organism: Rhododendron kiyosumense; assembly: GCA_019656275.1. Classification (NCBI taxonomy): domain Eukaryota; kingdom Viridiplantae; phylum Streptophyta; class Magnoliopsida; order Ericales; family Ericaceae; genus Rhododendron; species Rhododendron kiyosumense. Next base: position 2,567 of record BPLS01000375.1, on the reverse strand, counting down.
GCTGGAGGACCAATTGAGAAGCTAAATTTTGTCCACCGTAATTCTAGAAGGAGCTGCAGAGATGCGTGTTGTGTGAGGTGTGCGATCTGGGACGTAACTTTGGAAGCCTACCCTTCATTGTGTTTGTTAATTTCCTGCGTTGCAGGCGTTGCAGAAAGATAGTTGCTTGTTTTTGTCGAATTCTTGTATCATCAATAAAATCCATCAACGACCCCCAAAAAAAAGAGGACACGACACCTCGATAAGAGTATGATTTATGTACTTCAAACATTTTAGTTGCACACAGAGCGGAAAAAACGCGTCTTTAGGCTCTGTTTGGAACTTGTGGAAAGGAAAGGAAAGGAAAAGAAAATAAAAGAGAGGGAAAATGGGAAGAAAGTGAATTACTTTCCCTTGTTTGATTGTAGAAAGAAAATGAAAAGAAACTAGGAAGAAAATGGTTTTCTCTTGTTTGACTTCAAGAAGAAAATGGTTTTCTCTTCTACAAATTAGGTACTTCTTCCGTTTCCTTCATTTTCCCAGCCACTCCAGAGCTTTCCTTTCCTTTTCCTTTCTATTTTCTTTTCCTTTCCCTTATATAGGAATCAAACAACTCCTGAAGAAAATTTTTTATTTTCCTTTCTTTTCTCCCACTTTCCATAAGTTCCAAACAGGCCCTTAGTTTCGCATCAACACAGATCTATGCATAGAGCTCTAGTACTATGCATGAAATAGTGTATGGCACCTTGTAAACACAACTTATCTTCTAAGCAAATAAGAGAAGCAATATGAATAGTATCTGTTTATTCTTTAACATGAGAGTTAGATGAGTCCTACACTCAACAAATTAAATACAGCTACGGAGCTACCTGATAATAATACCCACGCTAAAACTATGTAAGATAACCTTTTAAAATGGGTCTAAACTAATTCTGCCTTGGAGTAGCTTGTTACCCTTAAAAAGGGCAGAAGCACCCAAAAACTAGAGTCATTTCTCCTCCCCGCCAAAAAAAAAAAAAAAAAAAAATCTCTTTTTTATTTGACGGTGTCTGGACCTACTTACGTGCACCTCAATTGATCCCCTCCAATCTGGTCAAAGGTAGGCGTCCACAGAATTCACAAGAAAGTACTTTCTTGTGGCCTGATATCAAGAATCGAATCCTGATCAATTGTGTGGCGAACAAACCCACTTGCTGACCGTACTAACCCTTGGGGCTCAAAAAAAACATCTTGCAACTCCAAGACAATACACTTTTTATTTGGCAATCAACAAATTCATTGAAAGGACATCCAGGGATGCCTCCCATGTACTCCAAGACAACACACAAACTTAGTGAAAACATCAGCACCAAAACTTATTCTACCCTTTTCTTGTCTTCACATTCCCCACCCTTTTCCTTTTTCCCCCAACCACCACAAAAAGAAGATCATGTACGAAAGGTGAATAAGTAAGTAGAAGGGGAAAAAAAGGAATAACATACCTCCAAAATCCACCCAAAAAGAAGGCACCATCTTCTCCAAAGCCCAACAGCTCTCAAGCCGGATGGGCCGAAAGAGCGTTATTCTTCATTCCTTCTACTTCACCAAAGAAACCCTTCCAAAAGCTACACTCCAAACTCTCTCCCTGGCCTTTCTTCCCACACTTTTCTTAGTAGTCTTTCGCCTCTCTGCGCATTACCAAACCTACTCTCCTTAGATTTGCATATGACATTTCTTTCTTGGACGTAAAGCTGAAGAGGCCCCGGACACCCTGTATTTTACAAAAGAAAAAAATGAAACTGAAGAGGCCGATTCTACCCCACTTTAACATTGAATTTTAAATCAATCAGAGGGTCCCAATGCATGCATGAGTAGTAGCAATAAACACCCAGCTTCCTACATATATGCATACACCCATTTCAGGAGGACTATATTCCAGAACCACCATCAACAAGTTTCAGTTGCTCGTCTGAAATGAATAAGCAGAGCTGTGACTCACTCATTGTTCATTCCTCCTCCATTGCTCTTCTGCAAGAGAGGTTCAGACAATTGCAGAGAGCAAAGGAGATGAGAGAGGAGAGAGAGCTATTGAGACAGGTAACTGAACCTGATCGCGACAATTCATTCACGTGCCAAGACCCATCTAGAGTACAGTTCCAATCTGAGTTAATCCGTCCTCTGAGGCTGCCTCTTCAAGGTTCCCCCTCCTCCTCCTACCAGAAGTCGCAAAGCAAGCAAGCTGATCTATGGGCTGCTGCAACTCCTCCAACTTCAGCAAGTTTACACTATATGGAGACAGTCAAGCACAGATCATCAAGTAGCTTTCAAGAGTCAGATATTGATACTTCTCTTCATCTGTGAAAATATTTATATCTTGGTTTATTGCACATCCCCATTCCTGCAAAGTGTGAACTCGTTTACCTCCTTGTTGCTGTAAGAATGCCAAGAATGTGAATAATGTTTAATGACTATTTACTTGGATGGTCGTGATCGTACCATGTTCATTCATATGATATAGCCATCAATTAAGCTTGCCTTCCGCTATCGTTCGATGTGAAACCTCATCTGTTCTTTTCACGAACCAAAGGTGTTACCTCTTTCGCCTTCAA